>PVHX01035348.1:0-11602 GCA_004024805.1 Geosciurus inauris
CTTTCCTTCCTTCCTTCCTTCCTTCTTTGGTGGGGATGAAACCCAGGGCTTTGTTCATGCTAGGCAAGCACTCTACCACTAAGCTACAGTCCCAACCCTAAGTACTCCATTTTCTTTTTTTTGGTACTGGGGATTGAACTCAGGGGCACTCGACCACTGAGTCACATCCCCAGCCCTATGTTGTGTTTTATGTAGAGACAGGGTCCCACTGAGTTGCTTAGCACCTCGCCATTGCTGAGGCTGGCTTTGAACTTGCAATTCTCCTGTCTCAGCCTCCCTAAGTGCTGGGATTACAGGCTTGAGCCACTGCACCTGGCTTCTAAGTACTCCATTTTCTAAACAGTTATGAAAAAGAATGGAAAGTCCTCATTTCTAGAACCTTGGTTCTAGAATAAATATCTTCAGTGTGTCTTTGCTGAGCCCCACCTACAGGCTCAGGCTTTTGCTAAATACCTGCTGGGAGGTCAAGAATTTTGTATGAAATTAATAGTGCAGCCTAAAGTAGCTTACATATAGCAATAGGGGTTAAGAGTTGACTGAGTTAAGTGCTAAATTGTGAGTGTTTTAAGAGGTTGACAAGCAAGAGCTCTATGTGCTTCCTGGAGGAAGTGATACTAGAACAGAGTTTTGAAGAATGGGTAGGTTCAGATGAATGAAATCTAGGAGGAGCAGCATTTCAGCTGGGAGCGGGGCATAAGGAAAGTTCTGGAGGTTGTTAGGATTGTGGCATGCTCAGGCCTCGGCTGTTCAGTGACAGGAGGCACAGAAAGCTGAAATTGTGTCTTTCTCCCCTGGACATGAATTATTAGCTACTTATCAGTCCACTCTCATTTTCAAAGGGCATATTCATTCATTCATTGAAGATGGGCTCTCACTATGGTGCCCAGGCTGATTCAAACTCTTGGGCTTCAGCAATTCTCCTGCCTTAACCTCCTGAGTAGTTGGGATTATATGTGTGCATCACCATGCCTAGTTTAGTCTTTTTTTTTAATAGGAGGTTATGAGAACAGCTGAACCCCTCTCTTGCAGGAAGTAGAAAATTTCTGGGACAAAGCAAAATTACCCTCAAAAGAGAATTTTTTTTTGGTACAAGGGATTAAATTCAGGGGCACTCGACCACTGAGCCACATCCCCAGCCCTATTTTGTGTTTTATGTAGAGACAGGGTCTCACTGAGTTGCTTAGCGCCTCGCCATTGCTGAGGCTGGCTTTGAACATGCAATTCTCCTGTCTCAGCTTTGTGAGAAAGAATAGAGGAAAAAATATCTAAATGGCCTCATACAATGTCATCCAATTGAACCTATGATTAGATGCAGATTTAATATGTAAACCATTAGATTTCTGATCTTTAGGGTGCATGCTATTGCTCCTGATTTTTTTAACTTGTTGGTAAAAGTCTATTTCAAAAACTTTGATTTTGTTTTGTCTAAAATTGAGAAGAAATGGAATTTTTCCAAGATTATTTAAAATGTTGGAGCTGGGTGCAGTGGTGCACACCTGTAATCCCAGCACTTTGGGAGGCTGAGACAGGAGAATCGTGAGTTCAAAGCCAGCCTCAGCAATGGCGAGGCACTAAGCAACTCAGTGAGATCCTGTCTCTACATAAAACACAAAATAGGGCTGGGGATGTGGCTCAGTGGTTGAGAACCCCCGAGTTCAATCCCTGGTACCAATAAACAAACAAACAAACAAATAAATAAATAAATATAAAATGTTGGGAGCACCTTTGGCTAAGGATGTGCATGTGCCCGTTAGCAACTAGGCTGGTGGTGCTACACTGCTTCAGAGCAGAATCTAAGGAGAGAGATATATTTATAGGGAGCAGAGTTGGTGGCAAGGGGATGTTTCAGCAATAGGCTCAGGGACAAGTAGTGTTTAAGCCAGCAGTCAGGCACAAGGAGGCCTGGCAGCATGTAATAGACAGGAGCCTATGCAGGACAGTAGAGCTGACAGCAGAGGGTCTGACAGCAGGCTGGAGATAAAAGGTCTAGGGAGGGAGCTGGTCTCAAGGAAAAACAGCTGCAGGTGATAGGCTTACATTACAAATATGTTAGAAACCTGGACAAAATAAAATATTAATGTGACAAACAGAAATTAGGTGGTGTTAGCATGTGTGAGGCTCTGGGTTCAATTCCCAATATTAGAAAAAATAAAGAAAAAAGGAAATAACAGGTGATGGGAAAAATAGGCAGACATGAATGAGTGCTGATTTTCTTTCTTTTCTTTTCTTTTTCTTTTGGTACAGGAGATTGAAAACAGGTACACTTTCATCACTGAGATACATCCCTATCCCTTTTAAAAATTTTTAGTATTTTTTAAAATTTTGAGACAGGATCTCACTAAGTTGCCTGGGCTGGCATTGAACTTCTTTTTTTAAATATTTTTTAGTTGTAGATGGACACAATACCTTTATTTTATTTATTTATTTTTATGTGGTGCTGAGGATCGAATTCAGTGCCTTACATGTGCAAGGTGAGGGCTCTGCCACTGACCCACAATCCCAGCCTGGCATTGAACTTCTGATGCTCCTGCCTCAGCCTCTTGAGTCTCTGGGATTACAGGCATGCAAAGTGCTGATTTCTTAATCTTTTCTGACAGGGAGCCAATAGATAATGTCTAAGATTGATAATGTCTAAGACTTAAAATTCTAGAGGACTCCAATTGTAAAAAAGGAACCAGGTTGGATAGGGATTATAGGTATTTGCAAGGAAACCCTAACCCTCTACCCCTAGTGCTGTGGAAGAATTTGGACACCTAGGGAACTGGAGGCTTCAGATATTGAGGGAATAAGATAGGAGTCTAGTCACAGGAGCCAAGTACAAGACAAGTACCTGTACAGGGAAAAGACAAGGGCCCAGTTACTAGAACTAAAGATTTGAGATCAAAGCAGAGTCGCATGCCACTTACTTGAACCTCAGTTAATTAGGTATGGATGGAAATATCTTCTATTTCCCTCTGATCCAGACAGAATGAATTCCACTGCTGTAGTTTGGATCTGGATCGTCCTTCAAAGGCCCATGTGTTAAGGGTTTGACCCCCAGCTTGATACTATTGGGAGGTGGTTGAACCTTTAAGAAGTGGGGTCTAGTGGGAGGTCTTCAGGTCATTGGAGGTGTGCCATTAAAGGGGATAGTGATCTAAACCCCTTCCCCTCTCTCTCTTGTGTTTCCTGTCTCTTGATAAGGTGAGTGATTTTGCTCTGCCATGCACTCCCTGCCATTGTCCTTGCCATCTGACACCCTCTTCAGAGGCCTATAAGCATTGAGTCCACCTGATCATGCAGACTAGAACTTTCAAAACTTTGAGCCAAAATGAACCTTTTATTTATTTATTGTTTGTTTGTTTGTTTGTTTGTTTAGTATCAGGGATTGAACTCAGAGACACTCGACCACTGAGCCACATCCCCAGCCCTATTTTGTGTTTTATGTAGAGACAGGGTCTCACTGAGTTGCTTGGCACCTCACCATTACTGAGGCTGGCTTTGAACTCACAATTCTCCTATCTCAGCCTCTCAAAGTGCTGGGATTATGGGCGTGTGCAACCATGCTCAGCAAACCTTTTACTTTTATAAATTAATTATGTCAGATATTTTGTTGTAGTGACAGAAAGCTGACTAACACACCTAGAATCTGAGTTTGATAGAGATGGAGAACAAACCCATTGGTGGGAATTAGGTGGCCCTAGACAAGGCATTGAGCTGGACAGGTCATCACAGTGCCACCTAAATAAACTCCCATAGTCATTCTACTGCTCAAAATCTCTGCAGCAGAATCTGGAAGCATTGGCTTCCTCAGTTCCCCCATTCTCCTCCCCACCCTCCCAGGAAGGGAGTACAAGTATCCATTTAGGGCGTTGGCTTCACTGACTATTCACTGTCTGGACCTCCCCAAGGCCAGGCCTTTCTTGATTAGCATCTCAACCCCACAGTGGAGGATGAGGTCACCCTGGTGTGAGATGAGATGACAGTATCATGACTTGGCTAGCCATGAAACAACCACTTTTAAAGCTAAATTTTGTAATCTCATAGTTTACCCAAGGGGTTGTGTAATTCAAAGCAATGACCATGAAACTATTTGTAAAATTGTGACTTTCTCCTGATCTGAGTTTGGATTAGGAATAGGAGAATGGGGGAAGGAAGAGCTGAGAGCTGGGGGAGACAAGCATGGCCCAGATGGTTCCAGGGTGGGGCCAGCACTTACAGTTTCTCTTAATGTGACAGGGGTCTCCTCTTCTGCAGATATAAAAAGCTTTGTCTTTTCAAGTGCCTCAAAGATTTCCCAAGCAGAGGGTGCTTAACCTACTGACCTTAACCTGGAAAAAAAAAACAGAAAAAAAGAAAATCCCAGCAGGAATTGTTCAGCCTCCTAAACTATAACTGGGGCCAGCTGGCTGTTTACTTGGGGCGGGATAACTTGCCCTCTAGCAAGAATTTGGAGCTTGGCCATCCAGGGGGATGACAATGTTAGAATTAGATACACACTGTAATTGGTACATCTCAGGCTCTCTTGGAGTCCAGGAGTGAATTAATAGAAGATATGAAATATTAAGTAAAGGTGTGACAATCACTGGATATGATAGGCCTATAGTCCCAGCTATGTGGGAAGCTGAGGCAGGACTGCTTACCTAGGAGTTTGAGGCCAGCCTGGGCAAAACAGTAGGACCCTACCTCAGATCAAAAACCAATACCCCAAACAAACAAAAAACCAGATAGATTTCCATTTGACTCCTGGCTCTGTCCCCTACTGGCTGTGTAACCTTAGGCAAATCATATAAGTCTTACAATTCTGTCTTTTGGGCCTTTAAAATCGAAACAACAATAGATGCTACCTCTTAAGTGATTGTGAGACTAAAGAATGATAATATGTGATATATATGCTATATGATCTACATATATGATGTGATGGTCCCACAATGAGTTTATAACAATGATACATATGCCAGTGATTCTGTGGTTCAACATTAGTGGGTTTAGCCAGGCACAGTGGCATGTGCCTGTAGTCACAGTTACTTGAGAGACTGAGTTGGGAGGATTGGTTGAGTGCAGGAGTTTGAGGCCAGCCTGAGCAACAGAAGGAGATCCATCTCTGAAGCACACGAACAGATAGACATTAATGGGTCTTTTGATTCTTTTTATTCTTATAATTGCTCATTATAGTGAAGTATTGAAGGATGGAGAGAGGTGGATTAGAGTAACTTTTTAGCAACAGAGGACTATTTTGTGAATACATGCTCTAACTTTTCTAACTTTTCCCATTGTGTCTACCCATTATCTTTTCAAAGGATGAGAATCAGTGTGGTATGAAACAGAAACAATCAGACAAATGGGATCTTATGGTACGAATGTGTCCCTCAAAGTTTATATGTTGAAAATTCTCAATATAGCCAGGCATAGTGGCACATGCCTGTGATCCTAGCAACTCAGGAGGCTAGGGCTGGAGGATTGAAAGTTCAAGACCAACCTCAGCAACTTAGTGAGGCCCTAAGTAACTTAGTGAGACCCTGTCTTAAAATAAAAAATAAAATGTTTGGGGATGTAACTTAGTGGTAAAGCACTCCTGGATTCAATTTCCAGTACCAAAAAAGAAAAAATAAGAATGTCCCCAATAGCCCAATATGTTAGTATTAGGAGTAGGCTGTTAGCTTTCTGTTACTATAATAAATACTTGAGATAAATCATCTTATAAGGAGGAAAGGTTCATTTTGGCCTATCATTTCAGAGGCTTCCATTCATGATCTCTTGGCCCTGTTGCCTTTGGTACTGTGGGAAGGCAGAACATTGTAGTGGAGGTGCATGGCAGAATAACTGCTCACCTTATGGTGGCCAGAAGCAAAAAGAAAGGGTATATTAGGAACAGGCTTGTATTCTAATATACCCTTCAAGGACATGCCCCCAATGACCTAACTTCCTCCCACCAGACCCCGTATCCTAAAGGTTCTGCTATCTCCCAGTAGTACCACAGGCTGGCAACCAAGCCTTCAAATCATAGGCCTTTGGGGGACACTTATCCAAACATTAGTATGGGCCTTGAGGAAGTGATTGACTGAGGCAAAGCCCTCATGAATGGGATTAGCAACTTTATAAAATAGGTTGGAGGGGCTGCATTGTGGCTCAGTGGCAGAGCATTTGCCTCGCATGTTGGGGGCACTGGGTTCGATCCTCAGTGCTGCATATAAATAAATGAATAAATAAAGGTCAATCAACAATTAAAAATAATTTTAAAAAAAGGTTGGAGAGGGCACCTTTTGCCCTTCTGCCATGAAAAGCCACAGTATTTAAAGTGCCATCTTAGAAGCAGAGACCAGGCCTGCATAAGACATTGAACCTACCAGCACCTCAGTCTTGTACTTCTCAGTCTCTGGAATTGTGAGAAATAATTTTCTATTATTTATAAATTACCCAATTTGTGGTATTTTGTTATAGCAGTAGGAACTGATTAAGACATGGGGCTTGAACCTGAGCTGTGTCACTTAATAGGTCTTGGAACTCTAGATGACTCATATAACTTCTGTGACCTTCACTTTCCTTGAAGGAATTTTTTTCTAATAATTGAAAGAGATCATGTGTGTAACATGCTCGGCACTGAAATATACAGAGCAGCCCCCCATCAATCCTTGTTCAAAGATTGTAGGTCTTTAAAGATGTGTAGGTTGGTTACCTATGGCTGTGAAGAGTTTATCAGTACTCCATGGTTTCAAGGATTTGAAATGTAAAGTTTTCAAGATCTACCTTGAAAGATTAATCCATAGGAAAGACCTTCCCAACAAAGACCAAGAACAAGCTGCAGGTCTCCTTATCTGACATCTAGGTAGCTTGGTTGCTCACACATGAAAGACCACTGTTCACTGACAAGTCAAGTATCTTCCCTTTAGAATTTTGGTGACTCTCTGGCTGGGGTTGTGGCTCAGTGGTAGAGCGCTTGCCTCACAGGGTTCAATCCTCAGCACTGGGTTCAATCCTCAGCACCACATAAAGATAAAATAAAGATATTGTGTTCATCTTTAAAAAAAAGAATTTTGGTGACTCTTGGGATTTTTCAGTGCTTTATAGAGATTCTACCATTAGGGCTCCTTGTTTGCATTTTTAGGGTACTGTGATGAACTGACCTAAACAAATTTGGTTATGCACAACCATTAGGTTTTATGGGTGGGTCTCAGTCATCACCAATAATTATAGGAAGTTGAGAATCTTAGCTGCCAGTTTGGAATTAAGGTAATAATTAAGCAATAATAATTAAGAGCAAACTCTGCCACACATATACGCATTTATTAGCAAGCAGGTACAAAGCAGTTATAAAAACTGCTCTAGAAGCTCAAACACATTTCAGATCTGTCCTTTTCTATTCCTCTTGCATGAAAGGTTCACCTGAAGCAAATGTGATAATATTCTAGCCACAGATTCAATTAGCCATTTATTGGGGTCAAGAGACCAATAATTATCTGGAAACAGCAGCAGGACTCCTGACCCTTTAGGAAATCAGGTCAAGGTGGCTGTTTTATTTTTTCCTCATTTTTTGGGGGGCCAAAACCAAACTACATTGTGCATGCTACACAAGTGCTCTGCAACTGAGCTAAATCTCCAACCCCAAGATGCCATTTTCAAGGTTGGAGTTACAAAATTTTTATATCTTGTTTGAGCTAAAATGTTGTAGTCTGTCCATATATTTTGAATGCCACCAATTTCACCAATAAAAACACACTTTAACAACCATTGTATTAAACCTCTGTTCTTGCTGATGCAAACTTATTTCTAACACTTACTATGCTAATTTTCATAGCCTCTGGTGTTAATAGGAAATAGTGATTGCTAAATGACCTTAGTAACCATCTCTGGGGTGTGACTATTGAGTGAGAGGTCTTGATAAAGGCAACTGCCTACCCATAGAGTGTACATTTAAAGTAATCATACTGTCTGTGCATTAGTATTTCAATTACAGACATCATAATAGGCACTTCATTTTTGATCATCTCAGGATCAATAGAAAGTGAAAAAGCATAAAATCTTTAAGATTTTCTTTTCTTTCTTTCTTTATTTTGGTACTGGGGATTGTACTCATAGGCACTTTACCACTGAGCCACATCTCTAGCCCTTTTTATGTTTTTATTTTGAGACAGGGTCTCACTAAGTTGCTTAGGAACTCCCTAATTGCTGAGGTTGGCCTTTAACTTGCACTCCTCCTGCCTCAGTCTCCCTTGTCACTGGGATTACAGGTGTGTAGCACTGTGCCCAAATAGGTTTTCCTTTTGAGACTGAGTCTTGCTATGTGGCCCATTCTGGTCTTGGACAATCCAAGTAACTGGAACAACAGGGATGCACCACTGCATCCAGCTCTAGGTATTCAATAAGTGAAAGAAAAATAGGAATTGGTATTACCGAGAATGCCAAAATATATCTTCCCCAAGATAACTCTAAAAATCAAGCAAGAGCCTTTGGCTTTTCTGAGGCTTCTTGGCTTCTGCCATGATTTTTCTTCCCCCAAAGGCAACTGTTGCTCAGTGTGTGGACAGTTTCTGGAATGTTAAGCACTCAGTGGTTGGGCTCTGCTATAATTAATGATTTCTTACCTCTGAGGCTTCTCCTCTAGAGAGTGGGGTCTGATATGGGTGGAGCCCCCAAATGCCAGATGTCCTGGGGTGACAACTGCTGGCGTCTGATTGCTCAAGAACCAAGTTGTGCACTTTTCAACTAAAAGAGGGAGCCATGTGCTTTAGTGCAGTTCAAGACTCCACGCACATAGCCAAGGCTAGAAGACCTCTGCTGAGGCCTGTGCCCTTTGCTTTCGCAGTTTTTGCATTGTGCGGCAATGCCCCCTCCAGGTCCATTCTTTCAGTGTTTTAAGTCACTGGAAGAGTTCCCTAAATTAAAAGTGGGTGCATGACAATGAGGAATGAGCTATTGAAATATGCAACAGCTTAGATGACACTCAAGGGAATTATACTTAGTGAAAAGAGCCAATCCCCCAAATTTGCATGCTGTATTATTCTATTTTTATACCTTTTTTTGGTCCTGGGGATTGAACCCAGGGGCTCTTAATCATTGAGCCACATCCCTAGATCTTTCTTTATATTTTATTTAGAGACAAGGTCTTGCTAAGTTGCTTAGGCCCTTGCTAAGTTGCTGAGGCTGGCCTCAAACCTGTGATCCTCCTGCCTCAGCCTCCTAAGCCACTGAGATTACAGGCCTGTGTCACCGTGCCCAGCTCTATACCATTCTTGGAGTGACAAACATATGAAGACAAACAAAGTAGTGGTTGCCAGGTGTTAGGGAAGGAAAAAGGAGTGGGGTAGCAATGATTATATAATCAAGGGCAACATGAGGGATCCTTGTGATGAAAATATTCAGCATCCTTTTCTTTTTCCAAAATAGGGTCTTGCTATGTTTTCCAGTCTGTCTTTAAACTCCTGCACTCAAAGGATCCTTCCACTTCAGCTTCCTGAGTAGCTGGGATTACAAGTGCATGCCACTGGTTATTTGCAGCATCTTTTTTTTTTTTTTTTTTGTACTGAGGATTGAACCCAGGGGCACTTAATCACTGAACTACATCCATGGTCCTTTATATATATATATATATAAATTTTTTTAAAAGTATTTTTACTTGTCAATGGACCTTTATTCTATTTATTTATATGCAGTGCAGAGAATCAAACCCAGTGCCTCACACATGCTAGGCAAGTGCTCCACCACTGAGCCACAACCCCAGGCCCTCTATTTTAATTTTGAGACAGGGTCTTGCTAAGTTGCTTAGGGCCTTGGTAAGTTGCTGAGGCTGGCCTTGAACTTGTGATTCTCCTGCCTTAGACTCCTGGGTCACTGGAATTACAGGTGTGCACCACCATGCCCGGCTTCAGCATCTTATCTGTGGTGATGGGTATACAAACCTACACAGGTGATAAAAAAGCATAGAATAGCTGGGCATAGTGGCACATGCCTATAATCCTAGTGGCTTGGAAGGCTGAGGCAGGAGGATTTCAAGTTCAAAGCCAGCCTCAGCAATTTAGCAACTCAGTAAGACCCTGTCTCAAAATAAAAAATCAAAAGGACTGTGGATATGGCTCAGTGGTTAAGTGATCCTTAGTTCAATCCTCACTACAAAACAAAAACAAAAGAAAGAGTGGGGGGGGACATACAATAACACAAATAAATAAAAGTATAACTGGAGAAAGCTAAATAAGATGGGTGGGTTGTGTCAATATCCTGATTGCGATATTATACTATTTTTGCAAGATGATATCATTGAGGAAAACTGAGGAAAGTATATAAGAGATCTCTCTGTATTATTTCTTACAAGTGTATATGAAATTATAAAACAAACTGGGTATGGTGGCACATTCCTATAATTCCAGCAACTTGGGAGGCTGAGACAAGAGGATTGCAAGTTCAAGGCCAACCTCAGCAATTTAGTGAGGCCTTAACCAACTTAGTGAGATCATGTCTCAAAAAATAAAAAGGGTTGGGACATGGCTTATTGGTTGAACACCCTGGGGGTTCAATCCCTGGTACCAAAAAACAAGAAACAAAACATTAATACAAAAGAAATTATAAAATAAAATATTAAAATTAAAATTCTAATTAGAAAGATGAGTGACAGTTGTGATGGTCACACAACCTTGTGCATATGCTAAAAAGCCATTGAAGTGTACACTTTGGGTGAATTGTGTGGCATGTGAATTATAGCTTAATAAAGTTGTGTTAAAAAGTTGGTGCAAGGATCTTCAGAGAATCTGACTAAGGAATCCAAGGTGAATTCTTGGCTCATAAATGATGATGTTGATGGTGGAATTGTTCTTTTGTTTAAATGGACTTCAAGCCCCTATGTTCTTCAGTATTTCTCAGTACCTACCCTTAAGCCAATCCCGAAGGGATCTGAGACACCTCAGTCCACTGGGGACTGGGTGAACTCTCAAGTCACAACCTTTTTCTATCTCTCACTGTGTAGCCCATTTCATCTGTGGGAGCTTCTGCTCTCTGCTTGGACTAAGGTCTCCTTGACTGGGGTCCTGGTTCTCTGCCCTAGTTCTTGGCAAGTTCTTCCCCTGGAGGTTGAATGTTTTTCCTCATCTTCCCTTGCCAGTGGCTGAGGTTTATCTATAAATGAACTCAAGACTACTGTCTAATTTGAAGGATTACTGACTGCTGCCTACATTCTCTGGCTGTGATGGCAGGTGGCTGCCACTGGGGCTGCTCGCTCTCTGGGACCCTGCATTCCTATATCTTACTGACCCCAGAGCTCCACATTCCTGTTAGCCAAGATCCATTGTTCTGTTCCACTGCTTTTTTCCTTAGGGCCTAGCTGAAGTAGTCAGTGTAGTGACTCCAGCTCCCATGCCATTTAGGACTAATATCCTATTAGCTCATTTTGCATGTTTCACACCCAGACCCACTCAAGTAATAGTAAAGGTGCCAGTCCTGTTATCTTGGCTGTACTGCAAAGAACACATACAGGAACTGTTGACCCTAGCTGAGCCTGTTGGCCCTGGATGAGACTCTGGTACTAAAAGCAACAGGGACAAAGGAATGTGGAGCAGGTGGGGATTCTTTTTTTTTTTTTTTTTTTTTGGTACTGGAGATTGAACTCAGGGGCACTCGACCACTGAGCCAAATCCCC
>PVHX01035349.1:0-11595 GCA_004024805.1 Geosciurus inauris
CAGGAAGGGGCAGAGCAGGGGCAGGCAGGGCTGCCAGGTGCGGTTGTCCAGGCTGTGCACTGCCTGACTCACGGCCATCACTGGGATGGGTCTCCAGCAGAGGGCAGTACCGTGTCTGGAGAAGGCCTGGCTGTTCCTACAAATCCATCTCTGGGCCTGGTGGCTGGGGGAGGAGTTTCCCGTCAGGATGGTGCAGAGCGGCACCCTCCCTCCTTCCCACCAGATGATGCAGAGGCCATGAGGGCCCTGGAGCTGGACAGTCGGCAGGAGGCGCGTGGATGAGGAGCTGGGACTCTGGGGAGCAGGCCAGGCGTGGCCGTGCCGGCCAGGGACACATCCAGGGCTTCATCTGCACTGACGCCCATTCCTCGGCCTCACCGCCCCCTGCATCTGTGGGGAGGAATGGACTGAGCCTTCCTCGAGGTCAGCACAGAGTCCAGCTGGAGCCTCACCACGGTGACTGTGCCCGGCTGCCTCCATGGCAGTTGCCACCATTGGTCAGCAGCCCAGCTCTGGGTAAGCCTTCAGAGTCCAGCCCTGCTGTCAATCATGTGGCCTCGGGGAGCACTTAGCTCTGGCCACGTGGGACTGTGGGGATGGCACGGGAGGTCCACCTAGGCACAGAGTAAACGCTGCCTACAGGCCGGACTTGATGCACGGCCACCCCTACTGACCAGAGCCGCAGGCCGGTTACGTCCTGAATGTCCGCGCCCCTCATTGATGGGACCAAGACCAAAGCAGGACCAGCAGGGGGTGGGACACAGCCACCTGTAGCCCTGACCCCAGGACCATGGCCAAGAATGACGTCAGGGTGGGACCTTGGGGTAGCTGGTTAGTGTCACCACTCCTCCCAGAAGGTGAAACTGACCCCGAGTGACCTGTCCAAGGGCAGGGGCAGAGCGGGGCTGTGCTTAGTGCTCCACACACATTAAACCACCCAGTGCCCTCCAGGACCCATGAGACCTGGCCCTCAGCACCCATTTTGCTTTGAGGAAGCCAGGACATGGGGGGACAGCCTGGCCTGAAGACACAGCTCCATGGAGGGAGGACACCAGGACATGGCCAGGGAGGGCTCTGCAGGGCACCTGTGGGGGGATCAGAGGTGACCAAAGCTCCTGACGTGCAGTTTCAAAGGAGAATGGATCAAGGTGACCCTAGGTGACGCAGGGGTCCCCGAGGTGGACGGTGGAGACAGTGAGCGGAGCAGTGCTCACGAGGGGTCCAGAGTGGGCTCGTGACTCAGCAAGCCTGCCTCCCTGCTGGGCACCCCGGGCGCTGTGCCCAGGGCTCTACGGAGTCAGAACCGGGACTCAGGGGAGGACGCAGCAGGGCGCTGGGCCTCGCAGCTGACCCCCAGCAACAGCTGGAAAGGCAGGTCGCATGGCCCGGTGTCTGGGCTTTGCTGAAGATAAATCTATTCGACACACCTTGAAATTCATGTCCCTGCTCTGGAGCAGACGACAGTCCCCGAGGATCGTCTCTCTGCATTCCCTGGGCAAAGGGACAGCCCAGCCCCCTCCCCTCGAGCTGGCTCCCAGGTGGGTGCCGTCTCCATGGGCTCGGGCCTCCCCACAGAGCACGGGCTTGAGTGTATGGCCCCGTCAGTCAACACCCTTCCTTCCTTCCTTCCCTCCATCCCTCCCTCCATCCACCAATCCATTTATCCATCTATCTCTCCACTCGTCCCTCCAGTCAGTCATTCATTCATTCACTTGATCAGCCATCCATCCATCCATCCCTCCATTTCCACATCCATCCGTCCATCCATCCATCCCTCCATTTCCACATCCATCCGTCCATCTGTCCATCCTTCCATTTACACATCGATCTGTCCCTCTGTCCATCCCTCCATTTACACATCCATCCGTCCCTCTGTCCAGCCCTCCACTTACACATCCATTCATCTTTCAACCATTCATCCGTCCAGTCACTCACCCCCCGTCCATCCCCCCTCCACTCACCCATCCATCCATCAACTCATTCACCAACGGGCACAGAGCCTACCTGCTGGGTGCTTCCTGGGCTCTGTGGCTCCATCAGCAACCAGAACAAAGGCCTGGCCCTCCTGGAGCTCCTTCCTGGGATGAGTGGAGAGACAGTTAGAAGAGCAGAGGGAAACAGGTCAGTCCAGAGCGTGCTGGGCGACGAGCCTGCGTGGTGAGGAGCCCCTGAGCACTGGAGCAGGAGCAGGAGGGAGGAGCAGGGCAAAGGCCCCAGGTGTGCGGGGTGGCCCCCCAGGGCCTTCAGGAGCAGGGCAGGCTGGGAGGGCGGCTGCAGAGGAGATGGACAGGGAGGGGCCCTGTCTTCATCCCAGGAGGGCTTGGTCTGACACCCCTCGGGAGGTGTGGAGACGGAGGCTGCTGAGCCCAGGGAGGGCAGTCAGAGAGCAGCTGCCTGGGGGGCCCTGTGCCGGCGCCTGAGGAGAGGGGTCCGGGATGGTGCCCTGCGCCTCCGCCTGCCTGCGCCCTGTGGAAGCCGCTCCTCCAGGACAGGCTCCACTCACGCTCCCTGGCCAGGGGCAGGTCCTGAGCCCAGCCCTGTCCCTCACTAGGGTCCTGCCTTTCTCCTCAGGGTGGCTCCTAGGCCCACCAGAGGAGAACGGGCTGGGCTCCCGCAGGGCCCGAGAGGGACTGTGTAGCTGACTCGGCCTCGGAGGGGCTGGGCCACTGCGCCCGCATGGCAGGGCCAACGGGACGCTGGCGTTTCTGTGAGGGTGATTTACATTCGGACGAGGACTGGGTCCTGTCCCTGCCCTCCAGAGCGCGGGCCTCTCCTCAGCTGGAGCCTGGACAGAGCCACGGCCGAGCTCCCGAGGTCCAGGGGCGATTCTGCTGCAGACAGACTTGGTCCTGGAGGCGCCCTGGCCTCCAGCCTCCTTCACAGCCAGAGCCAGTTCCCTGGGGGAACCCTGGCCTGGCCGCAGAGGACACTTCCCCTGGGTTCTCCTCCCGGAGGCCGTGCTGTGGCCGCAGCGGAGCTGCTGGTTCTTAGGGCTGCGACCCTGGGTCCACGTGGGGCCTTGCAGGAGTGTGGCCTCTGTCACTGGCACCACCAGTGTCTTCCTGCCACTTGTCCTCCTGCTCCTGTGGAGGGGTCGGGCCTGCCGCCCATGGTGGGATTCTAGCACCCAGTGCCCACGCCCTTGTGGCCCTGAGGACCCTCCATCCTCTGGAGGCTCCCTGGGCGTCCCCGGCAGGGCTGGCTTTCGCTGAGTTTGAGGACAGTGTGCCTTTGTGTCACAGCTTTGGGAGCAGAGGACATTTCTGACGCTTGCCATCTTTTTTAGCAAAACTCCCTTTATGAAAATGTATGAGCCTGAACAGCACGTTCGTTCTCTGCCAGGATGAACTAAGGCGTAGATTTTCAAGTCTCCTTTTCAATTCACTGGGCAGCGTGCGCGTCAGTGCCCGGCCCGTCAACATGTTTTAACTCATGAATTTGTTTTTAAAACATGTGTGATTGGCAGGGAGGGGGAGGCTGGCCCTGCTGAGATAATGGCGACTGTTGGTCCTGTCCTCAGCCTCCGCCCTGCAGGGAGGAGACCCACCCCGCACCGCACAGCCTGGGAGGCAGGCGCCCACTGGTCCACAGAGCCGGCTCCGCTCAGCGCTGCCCTGCCTCAAGGCCCCGGAGCAGGAGTGCTTGGCTGGGAGGGGCAGCCTCTCAGGGGCCCAGGGACCTCTGCAACCTCTCCTGGGGCCTCCCTGACCTGGGCCTTCAGCCCTGAGCCCCTGAGGCCTCCACAGTGCTGAGGACTGCAAGGGTCTGAGATGCCCCAGCCCCAGGCTCCAAGCTCCGTCACCCCCATCCCTAGACACGTGGGCCTCCCTGAGGGTCACACCCAGCCTCACACAGAGAACGTTCCACCAGCGATTTGGAGGAGTCAGGAAATAGGCCTCAGAGCAGCGGACCCCAGGGCACACTCAAGGACAGTCCTGCTGAGCCCATGGGAGTCCTGACAGGCTGGCTGAGGGTGTGCCCAGCCATGCACAAGCCACCCTTCGAGGCTCTGGAGCTGGTGTTGTTTTTCATTTTCTGTTTTGCCATTTAATTTGTTCTAAGAATACAAATTAAGCATTGACGCTATTAGCATGGATTTTATCACGGTCTTTATATCTAAATGCAAACATAAGAGCATTTAACTCGCAGGGGAAACCACCACAGTGCCCAGCTCACATTTGTTCTTTCAGCTGGACGTGGCCTGGGGTGGCCCAGAGGGACCCTGGCCCACCACCGGGAGCTCTTGGGTACGGGGTGCTGGTGGGGTGAGCACGGCCTCGCTAGGCAGGCTGAAAGGCCTCGGTGGCCACGAGCCTCCTGCCTCCTCTGCCTGAGCTCCCGGAGGCCCCTCCCTGGCCCACCTCCCTGGGCACAGGGAGCCCGTGCACAGCAGCTCCGGGGCCGCTAGTGGCAGGGATGGTAGATCGCCAGGGCGGGTCCTCAGGACGCTCTGCCCTCCTACCATCCCAGGCTCTACAGGGACGTCTCCCTCTCTGAGGACGAGGCCCAGGAGGGAACTCAGGGTGCAGCTGCCTCAACCTAGAGCAACCCAAGGGGGAGTCTCCATGGACCCAGGCGCCCCCCAGCCCTGGCCCCGCTGCAGTGGGCTCCGCGGGGGACAGCTCTGAGCCGTGAGCCCCTGCAGGTCCCCTCAATGTCAGCTCCTCAGCGCAGCCTCCTGTGCCCTGGGGACTCCTGAGGAGCTTTCCCCAGCGTCCGCCTCCCAAGCTTAGATGCAGGCTGAGCAGAGCTGCTCAGGGCCCAGCAGGGCCCTTCCTCCCTACCTCTGGCTCAGATCAGCAGGGTTGAAACACCTGCTTAGATCAATCAGAGGGAAAGGTGTGAAGCTGGATCGCTCCCAGGAAATTGTTGTGCTTAGACCTCCGTCAGGGTTCTGCTTTCACAAACCCGTGCCTTGAGCTCATTTAGCTGAGAAATCTCCACTGGTTGCTCGGTAGGGCGGTGTGGAGATTGAGGCGAGAAAACAAATTTCAAGACACTTAGGAGAGAACAGCTTTTCCTCCACCCTCGGGTTCAGTAGCTGGGGACCTGCGAATTAAACAGACAAGAGACAGATTAAGGAGAAACAAAGCATACAAATGCTTGAGCATTAACTTCGTGTGCACGGGCGCATCACATAAATAAATGCCTGAAGGGTCGTGAGGCTTGAGAGCTTCAGTGCCATGGGGGTGGGAGGTGGGGGCACGTGTAGAACCACAATGGACAGTGTAGAAGGACCAGGGTCCCTCAGCAGAGCAGATGGCAGGCGGGTTTGTGACGGTGTGGAAGGTTGGAGCTGCTCCCGTGGAGAGATTTGAGGCTCTTGAGTTGGCCCTGCTTTTAGGCAGATGCGGGATTCCAGGAACTCAAAAGCCTTCCTCTCCAAGTGAATCTCATGCCCCAGAGGCCGCGTGGCTTGGCACACCCTGACCGTGGAGCTTCTCCGTCCAGTGCAGGTTTGGCAGAGGCAATGTCCACGGAGCTGCCATGGTCAGCAACCAGCAGAGACAGACTCGGTTCACAAAGTGGACAGCGTTCTGAACAGGACGTGCAGAACATAATGCCAAGCCCCAAGCCAGGGGACGCCTCCCCTACAGACACCGGCCTGGCGCTGGGCACAGGTCTGTGACACTTCACACACCCAGTCACCATGTACTTGGACTGCAGAAGCCAGCCTGGGAGCCCAGCCGCCTCCCTGCCAGCAGCAGCGCCCAGGCCACCTCCGTATGCTCGGCTGCTGCGGGCAGAGCGGCTTCCCTTCCCTCCCTCGTGGCCTTCCTGGCTCCTTCCCCCCTGCCTCTCTGCCCCTTGGCACTTTCTATCCCCGGGAGCTTCACAAAGCTTTTGTCAAGACGTCCAGAACTTTGCGCTGAGATCTGATCCACCGTCACTGCAGTGTAGACTAAAATGGGTGAGTGGCGGCTGCCGCAGGTCTGGCTTCCCCCTGGATGTGGCAAACCTCTGCACCTGTCCTGGGCCTATTGATGGATGCCCACCAGGGAGCCGAGTCATCCTCCTGGGGTCTCCCGCCCTGGGGAGCTCGTGTCACCTGCTGCAGCTCTCTCTGCTGTACGAGGGGCCTCACTCGTACGTCTTCCCATCGGTTATCGCTAATCCATACGGAGATGGCGCTTAGCGTCACACAGACAGGATCCCAGCCATGGTGAGTCGGCTTGGAAAGGTGTTCTCCTTGGCCCTCCACGTCTTCCCTGGACGAGGGATGATGCCCACTGTGTCCCATGTCCTCAGAATCACACGGTGCTTCTTGTGGGGGCTCCCAGGCCACGGGCGCATGCAGGCTCGCCCACGTAGCACATGGCCAGCCTCCCGTGTCCTTGGTGGGACCCACGCCACCCCCTTCCAGAGCATGCTTCTCCTGTGCCTGTGATGTCCACCTCCTGCAGGGACCCCCTTCTGCCCAAGGTGAGGTGTTCAAGTGAGGGATGGACACTGAAGGGAGCCACAGAGTGCCCCCCGGGGACCTCAGAACAGCACCCGGGGAGGATCACTTCCTGTCACTTATTTACCCACTGTCCTGGCTGTGAGTTAGGGCTGCGGAGGGGCTGGGGTTCCCCCTGGGGAGGACCAAGAGAGGCTTGGCCCAGCTCCTTCCTCAGCCAGGCCTGGTCAAGATGGTTGGTACTGCTCTTCCCTTCTGGGCAACAGGAAGAGGTCATGGACCCCCGCGGTGCTTTGGCTCCCTGTGCCCAGCATGTCTTGCAGGGGTGCCTGGTGCCCCCTCTGGCCAATGGGCTGTGAACCTCGGGGACAGGAGTGGCCCGGGGCTCCCAAGTTCCCTCCCAGAGCCTGGGCCAGGCCCTCTGAGCCCAAATGTTCTGTAGAATCAGAGGCTTAACTCAGCCGCACTGAGGCCTCTGCTCCTGCGGGCAGGGCCAGCGCCCACTCCTCCTCCTACAGAGCACAGCTCGGCAGAGGGCTAAGCAGGGCCAGTGCCCCGGGCAGGCAGCTGCCTCAGGCCTTTGCCTCATGCCAGGCCCCATGATGGCCCTGGGCAGGCAGCTTCACGGCCCCGGTCAGAAGACCAAGGAGAGAACGTGTCTACAGGGCTTCCTGTGCCCCGGCTGGCGTGAGGTATGGGTGCCGGGCAGTGGTTTGACTGAAGACCTTCCTCCCAGGCTGTGGCCATGGTGGCCCCTGAGATGGGGGAGGAGGGGAGCATCTGGAAGGCCTAGGGGCTTGTGGCTAGCGTGAGGGCAGAGGCCGCCACAGGTTGTGGACGTGAGTCTGAGACCTGGCACAGCCAGGGCCGAGCAGCAGGCGGGGGGTGTGACAGCTGATTCAACTTAACAGATGACGCCTGAGCAGAAGCTACCTGGAGGGGGGTCTATAAACAGCCGTGGAACAGGAAGGAGGGTCCCAGAGATCGGGGACCGGCAGGAGGGCCCTCAGGTACAATGGGGAGACTTGGTGTCCCCTCCCTCTGCCCTGGCTCCTTCTCCCAGACTCAGACCCCAGGAGGAAGGGCCTAGCAGGCCTGGCTGGTCCTGGCCCTGCCTCTGGGGGAGGAAAGGAGCCTGTCCAGGCCTGAGGGCCCCTGGGACCTGTGGAGAGGGCTCATAGCTCTCCTAGAGTGAAGGGGAGGTGGGGCACAGCAGCCTCCTGGGCAGCCACCCCGAGTCCACAGGGACCCCGAGCTCCTGCTGATCTGCTGGTCCAGCCATCTGGGTGAGACCTGGCTCCAACCTCCTGAGAGACTGGTGGACCCTGGCCAGACTGCACAGGGAGGGTCAGGTAAGGGTCTCACCCTCAGGTGCACCCTGCACACCCCAGGCCGTCAGAGCTCAGGAGGCCTGAGGCTCTGCTGCAAGCTGTCAGGTGCAACCCAAGCATGTGGCGTCTGCAGCACTCCCAGGTACCATAGGCTTCCTGGAGGGTGAGGGTCTCCTGCATTCCTCTGTTCACACAGAGGATGCCAAGGCGTCCACTCTGTGCAGAGCAAGGACAATGCTAATAACAAACTCAGCCGCCAAGCCCAGCAGGGTCAGGTCCTGGCCACACTGGGCTAGCTAGCGGACCCCAGAGGAACCCACAGGCCCCTGAGCCCATCAAGGGTTACCCCAGGGCAGGATCAACCCCAGGAGGGCTCCTAGCCTCTCCCAGATGCCATACTCCCTGGGGACCCACTCGTGTTTGTGATGGTCCTGTGCCACCTGGCATGGGATGATGTGAGGACCGACTCCCACCGCAGCAGGGCCCAGGAAGGCCATGCAAACAATATGCAAATGAGCAGCGCTGTCCAGTCTGAGGGCAGTGCTGGCCTGGCTCCCACAGGGCCGGGAGCCTAATTCCCAGCTCACATTCGAGGACTCTCCAGGAAAATGGCTGCCAGCATCATCTCAGTTCCAATGGAACAAGGCCGAGAGACCCTGGGCTCCCTGGTGGACAGTCAAGCTCACGCCCTGATCCCCAGGCTTGCCCACCCCCACGCTCTCCCCCCACCTGAAGCCCTCCCTGACCATCTCAGGCCGTGGGGCCCTCACGAGCTGTGGGGCTTCCAGACTGCACACTGGGCAGGTGACCAGGGCTGTGGGTGAAGGAGGACTTGGAAAGTCTTCTGGGGGAGGACGCGAGCTCTGCGGATCATTCACCTGCCCATCCACGTGGCCCATCCAGGAAGGGACCACTGAGACGAGAGCAAGTGCCCTTCTTGGGCTTCCTGTGCTGCAGCAAGGAGCAGCCAAGCCCGCGGTAGAGGTGGCAGGCGGTGAGGTGCGGTGGCAGCGGGTGACAGGAGTGTGGCTGGTGTCCTCTAGATGTGATCAGGGATGTCCAGAGGGTGCTCAGACCTGAAACTGACCCTCAGGGAGTGAAAGCCAGGGCAGAAGCGGCCCAGGGATAGAGCCTGGTCCCCACCCTCAGGGAAGAAGCAGGGCAGTACCAGAGACCGGGGGCGACGTGTCCTTGCCGAGGACCAGGCCAGGCTGGGCGTGACACAGAGAGGTGCTGGGTGGTGGTTATGTGGGGTCGGTGACACAATGTGGTGGCAGGGGGCAGTGACAGTGACAACATGGGAGTGCCAGTGAGGCATGCTAGTGACAATGCTCAGGTGATGGTGATAGTGACATGGCAAGGGGCAGTGACGTGGTGAGTGACAGTGACGTGGCAAGGGGCAGTGACATGGTGAGTGAGAGTGACGTGGCGGGGACAGTGACAGTGAAGCAGCTTCAGTGATGCTGACCCTTTGACTATGACGGTGCCACAGCAGCTCTGGTGACAGTGACCCCGTCCCGAGAGGACGTGCCCGTACCAAGCACTGCGTGTCTCCAAGCCCCTGGTTCTACCTGCTCCAGAGGCAGGAGCACCTGACCCCCGCAATAACCTTCATGTGACAATCACCAGGAGCCACACCGAGCGCCCTCCTGTGCTCAGGGGCCTGTCCTGTGTTCCCACCTTAGTCTCTGAGACGGGCACTATTTCGTCCCCAGGGTGTAGGGGACAGCAGCCCCACCCACCTGGCTCAGACCCAAGGGGAGGACTGACTCCTGTCAAGGAAAGGGACTTCAGGTTGGTACACTGGGCTGAGGCACCCGCCCCAGGCTTCTGTCCCTCCCTGGGCCCTGCTTCCTCTGGACTCCAGGCTCAGGCTGGCCTCCGCCCCAGGTGGTTGTCCTATGTCCATGTCCCCTCAGGCCACACCCAGTAGGTGTGGCTAGTGCCTGGCCTAAGGCCTCCCTGCATCTGATTGGCCCTGGTGGATTCCCACCACTGTGTCTGAGCCAATCATGTGTCAGGGGAGGGGAAAGTGTGCTGATTGGCTGTGGCCTGGTCATGTGATCTTTCCTGGTCCTGGGGTGGGTCTCCAAACCCCCTGGACTGAGTCCCCAGGCTGTGAGGATTCCCCGGGCCTGTTAGAGGTGCTGGCATGGAGGCTGCTGAGTGGTGCCCTTCCAAATGGCCACTTCTGCTCTTCAGAGGAAGCACAGAGCTGAGTGTCCAGGAGACCTCCCAGGACTGCACAGCAGTGGGGGGCAGCCCTGGGGTTTGGACGCACATTTTAGGCCTGTGCTCCGACCACTGGGTGGACTGTCCCCATCCTGCCCTGAGCTGCAGGTCAGATAGGAGACTCCTGGAACATGAAGGACGCTGCCCGTGGGCCCCCCTTCTCACCAGAGCCTGACAAGTGGGTGAGGACAGCACTGTAAACGTGTCCCCAGATGATAAATGGGAAAACAGAGCCATGGAGTCTGCAGGAGACACACACTGCCTTGCAATTAAAGTGATGTGCTCCCATCCATCTCAAGGATGAGATAGGTCAGGACCAGCGGGGAGGACTTATCTTTTACAATAAGTGTCAAATGACTATTAAAAATTAATTCACCCCCAAGTAAGAGTGTCAGCTCCTGGGGACACGTCTAAATCATGTCTGTGTAGGTAAGAGGAGTCCACCCCAGATCCCTGGAGGACAGATGCTGGCCTTGGTGCCTGAGGCTGCCTGAGGGCTCTGCGTTCTGTCATTGAAAGACACAGGTGGCCCAGGGCCCTTGCCCCTCTGCCCACCACAGCAGCCTCTCTTGGGGTGGGTGGTCGTCCTGCAGGCAGAAGTGGGGCTCAGTGTTGGCTCCTTCAGGTACTTCCATGTTTAGACCCCTTGCTTAGAGGTGGAGGGACAGGAAGGTGGACCGGGGACTGTGGCACCAGAAGAGAGCCTGGGCTGAATGTGCTGCCCACCAACATTGGGTCTTCGGCAGGTGTCCACCCTGGTTGCCCCATGCTCTGTCCTGATTGGCCCATTCTGCACCCCATGCAGTTCATGCTCTGTCCTGATAGGCCCTTGCTGCATTCTGTACAATCCATGCTCCATATTGATTGGCTGATGCTCAATCTAGAAAGTCTTATTCTCCATCCTGATTGGCACACTCTCCAACCTGATTGGCCCATGCTGCATCCTGTACATTCTATGCTTTATTCTGATTGGCCTGTGTTGCAGCCACTCCACAGACTCCAACCTCTTTCTCCAGCAAGCCTCATTCTCCACTAGAGGAAATGACGTTGGATAAATGGAAGTTGAGTAGATCTAGGCAGCTGGATAGAAGAAGGGCGAGTGTTCTGAATGAAGGATATTTGGAAAGATGGATGAATGCATCATCTATCCATCCATCCGTGCATCCATCTACCCTTCTATCCACTGTGCCATCCATTTATCCATTCACCCACCCATCCACCCATACAACCGTCCATCTATTAATCCAGCCACTCGCCCATTGAATCATCCGTCCATCATCATCTGTCCATCCATCCATCACCTATCCATCCATCCACCGTCTCTCCTTTTAGACATCCGGTAAGGAAGTGTGCAATTACTCAATGTCCAAAACCCCTTAGGATGGAATTAGCTTCCCACATTTTCAGTATTTTTTAATACTGGACTGAACTAGGCATTCGAAATGCATGATTTAATGTCAGGTTTCATCACATCTGTTGTGCAAATAATTTCACATTTCATCACCTTTAAAGTCTTTGACATCACGAATCCACTTCATGTAACTTTGCTCGTAGTACCTCACGTGTTCTGGAACCATTAGGCAGAAGTGGTTTTACTTGTGGATTCTCTGTAGAGCAGCTTTATTGCGGGGT
>PVHX01035350.1:0-11669 GCA_004024805.1 Geosciurus inauris
TGGTGGGCGCGGACACTTGACGATCGAAAGAATGAGCAAAGGCTGTGAGGTGTGGTCGGCGGTTCAGGATGAGGGGCCTCAATAGAGAATTACTCCCTCATCCGAGTCACCGGCACCAAATGTTAGGGTATTGGCCAGCCAGACACGGACACCTCGTGCAGCCAGGAAATCCTTTATTCAGGGGAGTGGGCGCCTGGGTGAAGGAAAGAGGAAAAAGAGAAAGAGGGGACGCGCGGGAGGGATTATATAGAGCCCACTACAAAACTGCGTGGCGAGCCAGGGATTGGTCACTTTAAAATCCGCGGGACAGATAAGCAGTGGCGGTCTTCTTTTGATGTGCTAACCTGAGCAGTTAGGCTTTGTTTCCCAGGTGTAAGATTCGGGAGAGGAACCCCCTGGGGTAGGAACTGCCTTGGGCTTTTAGAGAGGGGATGTGAAAATTAGAAAGGGGCTGTTTTTTACCTTACAAAAACGAAAAACCTGTGTGCATTAAAAACAGCATCAAGAACATGGATAGAAAATTCACATACTGGGAAAAAGAATTCATAGCTTATATATATATGACACAGGATTTTTATCTAGTATATAAAGAGCTTTCACAATTCAATAATGAAAAGATAACCAAACAGAAAATTGGCAAAAGACTTAAACATTACTCAAAAGACAACATGTAAATAGCAGTAAACACATGAAAAATCACACCATATCATTTGGGAAACACAAATGAAAAACATAGCTACCACCATACACTAGCACAGTTAAAATGAGTGTATGAGGGCATTTGAAACTCTGCTGCATTGTTAATGAGAGTGCAAAGTGGTATCCCCTGATTAGTGGTTTCTTAAAAATTAATCATACATCTAAGCTATGACCTAACTATTCAAGAAAAATGAAGGCAGCTTGTGAATAACATTTATAGCAGTGTTAAACACAGCAGCCCCAAACTGAAAGCATCCTGTCTATGGAATGCATAAACAAACTGGTATATTCATAAAATAAAATATTACTCAGTGATAAAAAGGAATAAACTTTTCTAAATTTTTTTAAAAATATCTTTTTAGTTGTAGATGGACACAAATATCCTTATTTTGTTTATTTACTTTTATGTGGTGCTGAGGATCAAATTCAGTACCTCACACATGTGAGGCAAGCGCTCTACCACTGAGCTACAATTCCAGCCCCAGGAATAAACTATTGATATATGCAAAAGCAAAGATGAATCTAAAGAACATTAGGCTGAGTGATAGAAGCAACATCCCTCACCCCCCCAAAAACTACATATGTATGATTCCATTTGTATAAAATTCTAAATGAGGTAAAACTATGTTATAGTGTTTGAAATCAGGTCAGTGGTTACTTCTGGAGGAATAGGCTGGGAAGGGACAGAGACATTTGGCAGGGCAATGGAAATGTTCTGAGCTTTGATTGGCATTTGTTAAGATTGACAAGATAGTGTACTTAGGATCTGTGTATAAATTAAACCTCAATTAAAAAAAGAAAGTAGAAGCCAAAGCCAAAAGAATGCCAAATGATCATTGGTAGTAAAAGAGATCTCCATTTGTCTCCCTGCAGAAGATAGAGCAGGGGAGGGGCACAGATGGCCTAGGGTACCAGGAGAAGCCTAATTAAAAGGGGCAGCAGCCAAGAATCTGTGACAGAGGGTCTTACGTTAAGAGTAGAAAAGAAAGGAGATCAAAAGGAAGAGCTCACTCACCCATTCTAAAATGGATTCTGAAAGACTGAACGATGATGGAGTCTTAGTCTGTTTGGTGCTGCTTACCTACTAGAATAACTTACAAAGTAAAGAGACATATGTGACTCATGTTTCTGGTGGTTGGAGCATCCAAACAGCACAACACTAACATCCTCGCCAGAGCCTTCTGGCTACATCACAGCATGGTGGAAAAGTAAGAAATGGCTGCCAGCCAGATGTGGTGGCTCCTAGCACTTTGGGAGGCTAAGATAGGAGAATCGCGAGTTCAAAGCCAGCCTCAGCAATGGCGAGGTGCTAAGCAACTCAGTGAGACCCTGTCTGTACATAAAACACAAAATAGGGGTGGGGATGTGGCTTAGTGGTCGAGTATCCTTGAGTTCAATCCCTGGTACCAAAAAAAAAAAAATGGCTGCCTATAGAAGGGGCCAAGTCATGGGGTGGCCTCACTTACAACCTGCTCTCATAGGAAAGAATCCATTCCTGCAAGACCAGCATTGGTCCATTCATAAGGCTGGAGCCCCTGTGACCTACGTAGCTTTCATTAGCCCCCACCTTTTAAAGTTTCCACCACCTCAACACTGACACACAGGGGAACAACTTGTCCAGTTCAGCACGTGAACTTCCAAGAGGATAAGCCAGATACAAACCACAACAGATAATGAGAATAATAATGAAATATTTTGCAATAGCATGTGGATATGGTATACTAGTGATAAAATCAAGTTCTTTGTGCTCCTAGGGTATGCTTGTAACTGACATTTTTTTTAGGCAGAAACACATGCTTAGGAGATGCTTTTTGAATGTATCTCTCTGTAGGAGACTTCTTTTCTACATTAACCTGTCTTAAACTTTTATTACTTTAACTAGCCAGTTCTGGGGCTGCCATGGTTAAGGTCAAGCTGCAGAGACATGTTCAAATAGATAATGCTGATAAAGGATACTGAAATGGATTATGCCAGGGGAAACACTTTGTAAAGACTACAGGATGTGGGGAGATTTAGTCCTTCCCTCCCAGTGAGTAGCTTTTAGACAAGAGCCTTTTGTCTCTATTAACCAAATTCCATTTGAACCAGAGAAAAAACCTTTACTTCCTCAGCTTCCTGAACTATCTAGTCTTTCTCACTGGGGCAACTCTTTTCTAGGCACACAAATTATTTGTCATGAATGAAATAGTGAGCTGAGGATATGAAATACTGTAAGTCAAGGCAAGGATCTAAATCAATTAGAGAAAATCCAACCTTCATGCTTTAAATTTATTACCAGCAGCAGAGACAATGGCTGGTGTGACACTCCTCTGGGGCTTTGGCCTATGTGCAATAAAGAGTGAATTGTGCCCTGAATAAAGCCCAGAGGACACAAGAGCAAGGATACATCCCACCATTCTCTAACCCCTGAAAGGAATTCAGGGTGGTTAGGTATCAGCTTGATTTCTTGAGCATTCTGCAACATTTTGTGGGAGACCCTCAGAATTATGTATACTTCCTTTCTACCCTCAAGTTTCTTGCAGATACCAGAAGTGGCTGACACTTCCTGAGGACAAACTTTTGATATTGCTCTCACAGTAAGTGGAGCTGAGAACAGATATATTTCCACGTCTTCTTTGGCCTGAGCTGTTCTGTGGAAGCAGCAAAAGACAGATTGGGCTTTCAGATGAGGCTAGCAGGGCTTTGTTTGAATCTTTCTTGCATTCTTCTGGATTTTCACCCTGAATTTTTTTTTTTTTGTCCCGGGAATTGAATCCAGGGACACTTAACCACTAAGCCACATCCCCAGCCCTTTTTTGTATTTAATTTAAAGACAGGGTCTCACTGAGTTGCTTAGTGCCTTGCTAAGTTGCTGAGGCTGGCTTTGAACTTGGGATCCTCCTGCCTCAGCCTCCCGAGTTGTTGGAATTACAGGTGTGCACCACTGTGCATGGCCTTCACCTTGAATTTTTTTTAATGCATATTGATCATAGGAATTAATTTCAGTATTTCCAAAGTCAGCATCAAATTAATAAGCCATTAAGAAATGACTAAAATAAGTATCTGGAAGAATGTCTACTCTGTTAGCTTTTGTTTTACGCTTTATGATTCCTTACTATATAAAGTAATCTATGTTTAGTAAACAAAATAAAATAAGGCACCCTAAAACAACAACAATAATTCTATAAGGGCCTTCGTGGTGCATGCTAAGGAGAATCACCCAGGGGGCCTCATAGTCATGATTCCTGTGGCAAATGTCAAATGGAAAAAAGGGAAAAGACATATATTTCTACCATCAGGGTCTCTGGGTATCCCTGTCTACTCTTTTCTAAAGATTTGCTTCTAAATTGTCTCCTTGTCCCTCCCACCAGATTTTTGTTCCCTTAGATGAGTTAGTAACCAGATATAAGTAAGAGAAATAAATACCTTTCTTCCTGGGCACTTGCTTTTCAAAAGGAATTTATTGAGTCCAGTTGAATATTTAGAAGATGGAATTGGCAAAAATGCTCTCTTTGACCAAAGTTTAGGCAGTCTCTTCTGAACTCTCTTCTCAGAAAGACCTCAAGCTCAGCCCCTGTCCTCACCAGGGCCATGCAGATGGGTCTTAGCAAGGATACTGCCAAGTTTGTTGAGCAAGAATTCTTTCCTCCCCTTAAGATCAGATCACCCTGAACTGTCTTCAGCAAGAATCCTGCTAAATTGGAATAGCAAAAAGCCCCCTGTCCTTCATGTTGCCTTGTAGACTTATCCATCTACCATCCCCCAACCTGTTTCTTGGCTATAGATTCCCACAGGCCCCTGTTGTATTTGGAGTGGAGCCTGGTCTCTTTCCCTTATTATCATAATCGTGTTGAATAAAATCTTCCTTATAAAGTGTACTCTATGTACATGTAATATGTCAAAATATACTCTACTGTCACGTACATCTAAAAAGAACAAATAAAAAAATCTTCCTTAATGATTTAATAAATTTCAGAACAATATTTTTAATAGAATGAAAACTCCATGAGGATAACATGTCTTCCTGTTCTACTAATGTATACTCAGTATTAGAACAGTGTCGAGAACATGGGATTTTTTTTTCAGCAAAGATTTTTTGATAAATAAATGCCAACATGAATGATCTCAATTCATTATTTCATAAATCATGGAAGTAGGTTTCTATCCCCATTTTACAGAAGAAGATAATGAGCCTTAGATGGCTTAAGGAGTTTATTTCTTGTCTACTAGCTAGTGCATTTCATAGAGGTACCTTTGCTTGCTCTATCCTGTGTTGCAAATAGCTTTCAGTAGATAGAATGAAAACCATTTTTGAGAGTTACATGAATAATGGCAGAATAGGAGTGTCCAGCATTCATTTTCTGTCAGAAATGTCCATTTGAGCAACTATCACATGCAAAAACACCTTCATAATAACTAAGCAATTTATTTAAAAGATTATGGCATCTGAGTGGAGCACAGAAAAATAAAAAGATCATGGAAGATAATAGGAAGGACAATTTCATGTTACTGATGTCACTTCTCCTCCCGTGTCTACACAGTGCTGCATACAGTGGTAGCTTTTGCATGGGGGAAGGAAAGTAAAGTAAGCACTAACCTTCACTGCAGACCTCAGAACCAGGTTTGCTTCACTGAATTTCAGGGACAGGAAGGCTTCTGTGGTTCCAGGCCTACCTACCACAGGCCTACCCCAGTAGACTCAGGCTCCAGCTGTGTCTCAATGTCAGGCAAGTCCCCCAAATCCTAAGGTTCAAGTTTGTCCTCCCAGATTCAGGCACTAGGCCAGGCCATCTGGGACTTTAGCAGCATGCCCACTCAGATCCCACCAGCAGCTGTCCAGAAACTTTAGTTAGGCTGGATGCTGAAGGGTCTTTCCTGCTGAAGGCAATTCATAGACTGGAGTAAGTGCCTACTTCTTCAAATGCACAGACAGCTGTGAGGACACAATGATCATGAATAGTTGGAGAAACATGATGTCATCAAAGGAACAAAATAAAGCATCAGTTAATTGACCTTAAAGAAATACCTATCATGAACTGCCTCACAAATAATCCAAAATATTCATCTTAAAGAAGTTTGATGTCCTACAGGAAAACCCAATCAACTAAATGTAATCAGGAAAACAATATATAAACCAAAATTGAAAGTTCAACAAAGAGCTAGAAACATACAAAGGTATCGTATCAAACAAATTCTGAAGATAAAGAACACAGTGATGGTACTGAGAATTTTCATAGACAGCTTTAGCAGCAGACTGGATCAAGCAGAAGAAAGAATCAGCTCAAAGATAATCTGATTTAAATTACTGAATCAGAAGAGCAAAAAGAAAAAAATTAAAAAAGTACAGAAAGCCTATGGAACTTATGGGACATCATTAAATAAACTAACTGTTTAGTTAGCTTTTTCACTGCTGTTACCAAAAGACCTGAGAAGAACAATTAGGAGAGAAAAAGTGTATTTTGGGGCTCATGGTTTCAGAGGTCTAAGTCCATAGAAAGCTGACTCCATTCCTTAGGGCTCAAGGTAAGGGAGGACATTATGGCAGAAAAGTTGGGCAGAGGAAAACAGCTGAGGACATGGCTCCAGGAAGAATATTTAGAATATGGAATCTCTAGGAAGCAGAGATAGATAGATAGGTAGATAGAGGGGGGGGGGCGTTCTGCTCACCAAGAACCAAATATATACCCCAAAGGCTCTCTCCCAATAACGCACCTTCTCTAGCCACACTCTACCCACCTAGAGTTACCATCTAGTTAATTCTTACCAGTGAATTAACACACTGATTAGGTTAAGACTCTCATAACCCAATCATTTACCTCTAACATTCTTGTATTATCTCACACATGAGCTTTTGGGGACACTTTATATCTAAACCATAACACCAACATATGCATTATGGCAATCCAAAATTGAGCAGAGAAAGAAGAGAGGATAGAAAACTTGTTTAATGAAATGACAAAAACTTCTCAAATATGGAGAGGGAAATAAACATTCAGATCCATGAAGTCCAAACAACCTCAGATAGATTAAAGGTAAATGGATATTTACCAAGATACACTATAATCTAATTCTCAAAAATCAAAGATGAAGATAGAATTCTGAAAGTGGCAAGAGAAAAGCAGCTAAATGCACACTAGGGAGTCCCTATGCCTGCAAGACTATTGGGGTTTCTTCACAGAAACTTTGTAGACCAGGAGAGAGTGGGGTGATATAGTCTAACTGCTGAAAGAAGACAAATGTCTAACCAAAAAACCACTATTGTCAGGGAAACTTGACTGAAAAAAATTAAGCCAAGATAAAGCCTTTTCCCAAATGAATAAAAGCTGAGGGAGTTCATCACTTCTACATCTGCTTAAAGGAAATGCTAAAGGAAGTTCTTCAATTTGAAAGTGAAGGATTACAACTAACAATATGAAGGTGTATGGAGGTATAGAACTCATGGTAAAGGTGAAAATTCAAATTCTGAATATTTGAATACAGTCACTTGTGTATACATCACGTTTTCCCTCTAGTATAAAAGTTAAAAGGCAAAGGTATTTAAGAAAAACCATAGTCACATTAGTATGTTAATGGATATGTAATATATAAAAGATGCAAATTTTGATACCAATAATATAAAATGTGGAGGAAAAATTAAAATATCAAATCTTCTGATGGTGGCGTAAGTTGTTGTCAGCTTAAAGCAGACTTATAACTCTGAGATGTTTTATGTAAATCTCATGGTAATCATAAAGAAGAAACCTGTAGTAGATAAACAAAAGATAAAAAGAAAGGAATCAAAGCACCCCAATACAGAAAACTTTAAATCACAAATGAAGACAGCAAGAGAGGAAGAAAATAGTGAAGGAACTGTAAAACAGTGAGAAAACAATCAACACAATGGAAACTATAAGTTCTTATCTATCCATAATTATTTTAAATTAAAATTAATCAAATTCTCCAATAAAAAGACATAGAGGGGCTGAGTGAATTAGAAAAGAAATAACAATGATCCAATAATATGCTGCATACAAGAGGCTCACTTTAGATGTAAGGACACACACAGACTGAAAGAAGAGAATAGAAAAATATAATACTTGTAAATGGTAACCAAAAATAGAGCAGAACTGGTTGTCTTTCTATAGCCCTTGGGTAAAAAGTTGTCTCCAGAGACAAAGTCACTATATAATTACAAAGTGGCCAACTCAAGATGATAGAATAATTGTAAATATATATATATCCTACTGGGCGTGTTGGCACAAGCCTGTAATCCCAGCACTTAGGGAGGCTGAGAGAGGAGAATCATGAGTTCAAAGCCAGCCTCAGCAATGGCGAGGCAGTAAGCAACTCAGTGAGACCCTGTCTCTCCATAAAACACAAAATAGGGCTGGGGATGTGGCTCAGTGGTCGAGTGCCCCTGAGTTCAATCTCCAGTACACACACACACACACACACACACACACACAACTTAGGAGAACATAAATAAAGTAAATATTAACAGAAGAGTGAAGCTGACAGCAACATAGTGATGGTAGGAACTCTGATATCCCCATTTCCCAAAATGGATAGATCATGAAGACAGAAAATTAACAAGGAAGAAGCCACTTGAAGAAAACTGTTGATCAAATGGAGCTAACACGTGCATACAGAACATCGTATCCAACAGCAGCAGAATACACATTGGTAAATTCACAAATACGTGGAAATTAAACAACAAACTCCTGAAAGAATACATAAGTGAGAGGAGAAATTAATACATCTCTTGAGACAAGCAAAAATGGAAACATAATTTACAATAAGAGGGCTGGCTAGGAAAAAATAGAGGTACTTTGGATTAGGTAGAGGGGAGTAAAGGGAGGGGAGGGGCTATAGGGGTAGGAAAGACAGTAGAATAAATCAGACATTATTACCCTAGGTACATTTTGATTACATGACCAGTGTGATTTTACATCATGTACAACCAGAAGGATAAGTTATACTCCATTTAGGTATGATATGTCAAAATGCATTCTACTGTCATGTATAACTAATTAGAAGAAATAAAAAATTAAAAAAAAAAAAGAAAACGTAACATACCAAAATTTATTGGATACAGCAAGAGTAGCTCTAAAGGTAAAATTTGCAATAGTAAGTACATATGTTGAAGAAAAGAAGATATCAAATAAGCAATCTAACTTTATACCTCAAGGAATTAGGAAAAGGACAAATTGAGCCCACAGCCAAAAAAAGGCAGAGAAGAAATAAGAAAGATTGGAATAGAAATAAATGAGATAGAAGGAGAACAATTCACAATAACCAAACTATGGAACCAGCCTAGATGTCCATCAACAGATGAATGAATAAAGAAAATGTGGTGTGTTGTGTATATATATATATACATATATATGTATATATATATGAATTTTATCAATCACAAAGGGAAATGAAATTATGTTATTTTCAGGAAAATGGACAGAACTTGAGACTATTATGGTAAATAAAATAAGCCACAAGAAGGGGCATATGTTTTCTCTTGTAAGTGGAAGATAGAGAGGAAAAAGGTGATGGGGGGGATCTCATGAAAAACTAAGGGAGATCAGTAAAGGAAAGGAAGGGAGGATAGGAAGCAGGGAAGGAGGAGGAAGTGAAGTGAAGTGATATTGGCCAAATGATATTGTTATATTATGTATGTGTTGACTATGTATGTAACAAAAATTCCCATTATTATGTATAACTATAATGTACCAATAAAAAATGTTGGAAAGAGAAAAAAATAAATGAGATAGACTAGAGAAATAATTGAAAATATCAAAGAAACATTAAGCAAAATTGACAAACCTTTATGTAGACTCTCCAAGAAAAATACAAGATTCACATAAAATTATGAATGAATAAGGAGACATTACAACTGATACCACAGAAATACCAAGGATTATAAGATAACTATTATTAATAATAATATACCAACAAATTGGATAATCTAGAAGAAATGGATAAATTCACAGAAACATACAACCTACTAAGATGAATTTATGAAGGAATAGTGAGCCTGAACAGATGTATAATGAGTTAAAAGAGTGAATCAGTAATCAAAAACTTCCCAACAAAGAGAAACCCAGGACATGGTAGCTTCACTTGTGAATTCTTGCAAAATATTTAAAGCAAAATTAACACCAGTTTCTCTCAATTTCTTCCGAAAAATAGAGTAAGAGGGAACAGCCAAAGCCAGGAGAGGACGCTGCAAGAAAAGCAAATTACAGGCCAATATTCCTGATGCACATAAATGGGGAAATCTTCAACAAAATAACAGTAAACTGAATTCACATAGCACATTAAGAGGACCATACACTGTAATCAAGGGGACTTTATCCCTTGGATGATACAACATACACAAACCAATGTGACATAGCACATCACCAGATGGAAAGAGAAAATTTATGACCAACCAAACAGATGCAGAAAAGCATGTTACAAAATTCAGTATATTTCCATGACACAAACTCAACAAATTGGGTACAGAAGGAACATCTCTCAACAAAATCAAACCAGACTATAGCTAATATACAGACTATACCTAATATCACACTGTACAATAAAAGCTTAAAGTTTTCCAAGATCAGGACAAAGATAAGGATGTCTACTTTTGCCATTTCTATTCAATATAGTACTGGTTGTCCCAGCCAGAGCAATTAGGGGAGAAAAAGAACTAAAAGATGTAAAATGAAAAGGAAGAACTGAAATTATCTTCTATCACAGATGACATGATCTTATAAATAGAAAATCCTAGACGCTACTAAAAAACTGTTGAGTAATAAATGATTTAGTGAAATTTCAAGATACAAAGTCAATACACAAAATTTGTGGTGTTTTAATTCATTAACAATGAACTATCAAAAATAAATTAAAGGGGGAAATCCTATTTACAGTGGCAAACATGCAAAAACCAAAACTAAACCAAAATGACAAACAAACAAAATGGAAAAGTATTTAGGTATAAATTTAACCAAAAAGATGAAAGGTATGTGCACTGAAAACTATAAAACATGGATGAAAGAAATTGAGGAAATTACGAGTAAATAAAAAGACATCCTGTGTTCATTATTAGAAGAGCTAATGCTACAAAATGGCCAAGCTATTCAAAGTGATTTACAGATTGAATGCTGTCTCTATCAAAATTCCAATGATATTTTTTCCCAGAAATTAGGAAAAATCCTAAAGTTCATATCAAAGCACAAAAGATCCTGAATATTCAAGGCAATCTGAGGCAAGAAGAACCAAACTGGAAGCATCATAGTACCTGATCTCCAAATATATCACAAAGCTATTGAATTTAAAACAAGATGATACTAGTATAAAAACAGACATAGAGATGAATGGAATAGAATAGAGCCCAGAAATCAATCCATGCATTTATGGTCGATTGATCTTTGACAAAACTGCCAAGAACATGCAATGGGAAAAGGGGAGTCTCTTCAATAAAGGGTGTTTGGAAAACCAGATATTCACATGCTGAAGAAGGAACATGGTCCTTTATCTAATACCATATGGAAAGTCAACTCAACATGTATTAAAGGTTTAAACATAAGACATAAAACTGTAAAACCAGAAAACAACATAAAGACAAATGCTTTTTTTTTTTTAATTTTTAGTTGTTGATGGACCTTTATTGTATTCATTTATATGTGGTGCTGAGAATCGAACCCAGTGCCTCACACATGCTAGGCAAGTGCTCTTCCACTGAGCCACAGCCCCAGCCCCAAGACAAATGCTTTTTGACATTGGTCTAGACAATTGTTTTTTAGGGGGATGTAACCCCAAATGTATAGGCAAACAAAAGCAAAATGGGATTGCATCAAACAAAAATGCTTCCTTATAGCAAATGAAGCAATATACTGAGTGAGGCAACAACTTATTGAATGGAAGACAAATTTGAATGTCATAAATGAATGTTAATTTCAAAAATATATAAAGAATTACCTCAATAGGAAAAAAATAAATAATCTGATTCAAAAAATGGGCAAAGGACCTAACAA
>PVHX01035351.1:0-11599 GCA_004024805.1 Geosciurus inauris
AGAAAACAATTTACTTATGTATACCAGCTTCTTATAAAATACATAACTTAGGAAGTTGACAATAGAAAATATGCAGAGAACAAGAAAAATGTTGAGAAAGATGAAGCACATAGGCAATATTAGGAAATGGATTGTTGAAGACATTACCTCTAATTTTAGTGTTCTGCTTCAGCAAGAAAAGCCCCCTTTTCATCATAATTCAGAAGATCCTCCCCATGTAAACTACAGTGATTCAGACACCAATACTGCATATTCCTATTTTTTTTGCCATCAAAAACAATTAATGGAACACTTTTTTTAAAATATTTTTTTAGTTATAGATGGACACAATGTCTTTATTTTATTGCTTTGTATGTGGTGCTGAGGATCAAACCCAGGGCCTCACGCATGCGAGGCAAGCGCTCTACCGCTGAACTACAATCCCAGCCCCAATGGAACACTTTTATATTCAGTGATTTGGACAAAAAATTGGTTAACCAAACTTAGCTTAAGATTCTCCCCTAGGGCTGGGATTGTGGCTCAGTGGTAGAGCGCTTTCCTCGCATGCATGAGGTACTGGGTTCGATCCTCAGCACCACATAAAAATAAATCAATAAAGATATTGTGTCCACCTACAACTAAAAAATATTTAAAAAAAAAAAACAAAAGGAAGGAAGAACTTGTAATGCAATTAAAAAAAAAAAAAAGCCAGGCGTGGTGGCTTACGCTTGTAATCCCAGCACTTAGGGAGGCTGAGACAGGAGAATCGTGAGTTCAAAGCCAGCCTCAGCAATGGCGAGGCTCTAAGCAACTCAGTGAGACCCTGTCTCTACATAAAACACAAAATAGGGCTGGGGATGTGGCTCAGTGGTCGAGTGCCCCTGAGTTCAATCCCTAGTACCAAAAAAAAAAAAGATTCTCCCCTATACTCAACCCTTTGTGCACTGAGCAATCTCATGTCAGCCTAAACCAACTTAGATAGCATTTTTCTAAAAACTTCTAAGTATATGCAGGCTTCAGGGTAAAAGGTGTTTTTTTAAATTTTTCATTTTGATTTATTTTTGTGGTAGTGGGGCATTCTGCCACTGAGATACATCCGGAGCCCATTTAATTTTACTTTCAGGACAGGGTCTCACTAAATTACTCCACTAAGGTTATATTGTGACTTTTCAGCCTCAACCTTCAAGTAAAAAAAAGAAAATACATAAAGTATACCTTGATATACCCCAACAGAAACATCAATTAATGCTTTAATGTATAAGAACAGAATGGAGTAACACAGTAGAATAAATAAATAAATTTAATTTTAATTAGAATGTAACATACAAATAGTGAATGAATGTAAAAAAAAAATAAAGCAGGCATGCTGGTGTATGTGTGACTTTAGTAAACTGGGATGATAAGGACAACCAAGTGTAAGTACAAGACCCCTGGTCATGATGGTATGTGCCTAATAATTTCAGCAACTCAGAAGGCTAAGGCAGGAAGTTCTCAAGTTAAAAGCCAAACTCAGCAGTTCAGCAAGCCCTCAAGGAAATTAGTGTGAGCCTGTCCCAAAAATACTAAATAAGCTGAGCATGGTGGCCTATGCCTATAATCCCAGTGGCTTGGGAGCCTGAGGCAATAAGAGTGCAGGTTCAAAGTAAACCTCAGCAATTTAGCAAGTCTATAAGCAACCTAGTGAGGCCTTAACTTAAAATGATAAAACATAAAAAGTCCTGGGTATGTGGCTTAGTGGTTATGCACCTCTAGGTTCAGAGCATTGATACAAAAAAATAAAAATACAAAAATAAAAATAAGAAAAGGCTTGGAGCTGGGTGCCGTGGCACAAGCCTGTAATCCCAGCACTTAGGGAGGCTGAGACAGGAGAATCGCGAGTTCAAAGCCAGCCTCAGCAAAGGCAAGGCATTAAGCAACTCAGTGAGACCCTGTCTCTACATAAAACACAAAATAGGGCAGGGGATGTGGCTCAGTGGTCGAGTGCCCCCGAGTTTAATCCTCAGTACCAAACAAAAAAAGAAAAAAGAAAAATGTGCATTTCTATTGCCTGTTTTAGTTTTGTTTTTACTTTTATTTTGTTTTCTTGCCCTATATTTTTAGAGCAGCAATTATAAATAGTTGGAATTGTTCGGTGGTTCTTTTTCTGTTTACTAGTCTTGCTGGGTTGAACTTTCATAAATCTCTTCATGATGAAGTTCCTAAAAGAATCACATTTTTAATGTGTATGAACTGAGTGACTTATGAGCTTTTCTTCTAATGAACACTTTCAGTGACAAATTAACTACTAAGCAGAATTAAACTGAAACAACTCAATTGTAGGAGACCGGGTCAAGCAAGTGTGGCACAGGATGAGCTGCCAGGCTGAGCAGGCGGGAACACCCTGCTCTCTCTGGTCTTGGAACACCAAGATGTGGCCCCAGCCCCTTGCCAACTGATATGCCCTGACTTCTCTTCCTCTGACCTTGGCTCCTTGCTGGCTGGCCTGGCTCCTTGCCAACTTCCCCTAGCCCTGGACTGATACCGGACCCGGACAGATACTGGCCCTGGCTTTTTGTCAGCCAGCCCCAGCTTCTCGCCAACTAAGATGACCCTTTAGGTAATTGGCTAAAAATCAATTAGGTAATCCTCTGGTTGAACACCCTTACATATATAAGCTCCTGTATTCCAATAAACCTTTGAGCTGCATCATGGACACTGCCTCCCGGTGCCTGATTCCTGGGTTGGTTGGCACTGTCGCACTCACGTACTATTCAACCACCCTGTTTCAGAGATTCTACATGACTCAATCACCTCTGAATTGGTCACATTATTATGTCCTTGATAGGCTTCTCAGATGTAATGATGACCTAGATAAATGCAATCAATTTTTTTTGGATGAATCCACAATTTGTCATTGGTCTGCTCATTATACAATAACAAATTGTGAGTTCAAAGCCAGCCTCAGCAATTTAGCAAGGCACTAAGAATCTCAGTGAGACCCTGTCTCTATATAAAATACAAAATAGGGCTGGGAATGTGGCACTTTGGTCAAATGCTCTTGAGTGTCATCCCCAGTAGAAAATATAAAAAAGAAGCAAGATCTCTGGGACATAAAAGATATCAATTTTATCCTCAAAAACAGTAAAAGAATCACTAATTGACTCTTTTTACATGGAACATTTTATTTAGCTTCTTTCTGAGATTTTGCTTTTAGTTGTTGCCTTGTAAACTTGGACAAAATGGCAACTGAAAGTGGAATTTCAGTTTAATTCAACACTGCTAAGAAATAAGTACATAGAAACTTGGGTGACTCTGGCTACACCCAGCAGCCCAGTTACAGAGACAAGACAATTCCTTGCATGCAGACCCAGCACCACACCAATTTAAGCCTGCACACTCAAGTTTAGAGCCACAAATATATATTTTTTTAAATCTCAAAACACTCTTCCAGTTTATTTGTGAAAACAGGCATAGAGCTCATGGCTAATATTTAGATGAGAAATAAAAGTGTCACTCTTCCATGGTTCCATTGAGAATGGAGTTAACATAAAATGGAGTTTCTGCCAGGCATGGTGGCACAAGCTTGTAATCAATCCCAGCACTTAGGGAGGCTGAGACTGGGGAATAATGAGTTCAAAGCCAGCCTCAGCAATGGCGAGGTGTTAAGCAACTCAGTGAGACCCTGACTCTACATAAAACACAAAATAGGGCTGGGGATGTGGCTCAGTGGTTGAGTACCCCAGAGTTCAATATCTGGTACCAAAAAAAAAAGGCAGTTTCTTATACATTATCCAGCCAGATTTTGTGTGTGTAACTCAGTGGTAGAATGTTTTTCTAGCATGCCTGAGGCCCCGGGTTCAATTTTTGGCATCACAAAAATATAAGGAAAAAATACAAAAAAAAAACCACTCAGATTTATTTTACAAAATCACCCACACATTCCAAATCCCTTTATTGACTTTTACTTCTATTTTTTTTTTCTCTTTATCCAATTTCTCATGTGTGAATTTGTGTTTACTTTGAAAATATCCTCAAAAAACACAATTTTACCTCATGGTTTGTATAATAATGAGAAAACAAAACTAAGAATGTAAAAGACAGAAGCTATTCTCAGCACCCCTTACTTGATGAAGTTAAGGAGTTTTATGTAATCCCAGTGCCAAGGGAGGCTGAGGCAGGAGGATTGCAAATTCAATGTCAGCCTCAATAATAAGGAGGCACTAAGCAACTCAGTGAGACCCTGGCTCTAAATAAAATACAAAATAGGTCTGCAGATGAGATTAAGTGTTTGAGTGCCCCTGAGTACAATCCCCAGTACTCCCCACAAAAGAGCCCAAAGCTTTGAAAGAAAACTTAGAAGACGCCAGTATCTATGAGCTAGAAAAGTAGAAGATGAGATTCTAATCTTGATCAAACCACATTCACTCAATGCAAGAGATAATAGAAAAACTGGCTGACAAAATGTCCAGGTTCCCAACTGCCAATCTGTGGAATCACCCTAGTTACCCTTCTATAGATGAATGGATAAAGAAACATACACAATGGAATATTACTCAGCATTAAAAGTGAATAAAAAATATGGCACTTGCAGGTAAATGGATGGAGTTGAAGAATATGCTAAGCTATGTAAGCCAATCCCCAAAATCCAAATGCCAAACATTTTTTTTGATAAGTGAATCTTTAATGGGGGGAATATGGAAGAATAGATTAATTTTGATTGGAGAAAAGAGAGGAAGGGAAGGGGAAATGGGAGGGAGGGAAGGGGAGAGGGCATAGGAGTAAAAAAGATGGTGGGATGAGATGAACATCATTACCCTAGGTATTTGTATGACTGTACAGGTGGTGTGACAATACATTGTGCACAACCAGAGAAATCAAATTTGTGCTACATTTGTGCACAATGAATCAAAGAGCATTTTGCCATCATGTATAACTGATTCAAACAAATAAATAATTTTTTAAAAATTCTAGTTTTCAACTGAATAGGAAAAAAATCTGAAAAGTTAGCAGCTAATCTCCAAAATATAAACCATGCATGATGACAGTTTTTTTTTGCTTTTGGTACCTGGGATTGAACTCAGGGTTACTCGACCACTGAGCCACATCTCCAGCCCTATTTTGGATTTTATGTAGAGACAGGGTCTCACTGAGTTGCTTAGCGCCTCACCATTGCTGAGGCTGGTTTTGAACTCTGGAATCTCCTGTCTCAGCCTCCCTAAGTGCTGGGATAACAGGCTTGTGCCACCACACCTAGCTGACAAAATTTAGAACAGTACAAAACCTCTTTCTGGAGGCTTGGGATATACCTCAGTTTCTAAAGTGCTTGCCATGTATGCACAAGGTCCTGGGTTTGATCCCCAGCACCACAATAAATAAATAAATAAATAAATAAATAAATAAATAAATAAATAAATAAATAAATAAAAAATAAAAAAGCACCCTCCTGTGAATATCAGGGTTTTTAGTTCCAAATAATAAAATGTATCCCATTAGGCTTATGATGAAGTCATTCTTAAGGCAGAAGATTTCATAAATAATTGAAAGTAAGGAGAACATCTTAGTTTCTAGCATGAAAGGAAAAATTCCTCAAGGAATACCACATAGTTCACATCACAAGGAAGCTGGTATTAAGAAAAAAACACAAATAGACTTACCTGTCAATTAGAAAATAAAAGCTGCTTGATCAAGTGCTTCCTGACATACAGAAAAATCAGTGAATCTTCTATCATGTTTTCTAGCAGCTTTGTTCAATGTTCTCATAATTACTACTTAAAGCTAATTACATTATCATCATGAAATTTTTTTTTTTTTTTTTTTTTTGGTACTGGGGATTGAACTCAGAGGAATTCAACCACTGAGGCACATCCCAGACCTATTTTGTATTTTATGTAGAGACAGGGTCTCACTGAGGTGCTTAGCACCTCGCCATTGCTGAGGCTGGCTTTGAACTTGCGATTCTCCTGTCTCAGCCTCCCTAAGTGCCGGGATTACAGGCTTGAGCAACTGCGCCCAGCTTATCATCATGAAAATTTGATCACATAGATTTAATTTGCAATAATATCTGATTTTCTTTTTTCTTTTTTGGGGTACCAGGAATTAAACTCAGGGGTACTTGACCACTGAGCACACCCTCAGCCCTATTTTGTGTTTTATATAGAGACCAGATCTCACAGAGTTGCTTAGCATCTCACCATTGCTGAGGTCAGCTTTGAACTTGTAATTCTTATCTCAGCCTCCAGAGTGCTAGGATTACAGATATGCACCATCACACCCAGCTTTAATGTCTGACTTTCTAATTCTGCTAAAAAAAAAAAAGTAAAGAAATTTGATGCTTATTGGAATAAAATAACCAGAAATTATTCTCTTTCAGTTACGGATTACTTAAATATGAGATTTTCATTGTGAGTGACTCATATCATATTTTCAGTGAATCAATTCATATCCAAGTGATGGAAGGACCATACTACCTGTAAAGACACTAAGAGAGAATTATTCTTGGAATTTTCTCAAATCTGATGGCTTCTGGTATACCTTTGCTTGTGAACACAAATGCTTCTCTTTTGTGTTGATGGAGTCCTCAAAACAAAGATGACAGGGCTGGGGCTATAGCTCAGTGGTAGAGCGCTCGCCTAGCATGCGTGAGGCACTGGGTTCGATCCTCAGCACCACGTAAAAATAAAATAAAGATATTCTGTCCACCTACAACTAAAAAATAAATAAATAAATAAATATTTAAAAAAAAAAAAAAAAAGATGACAGATAAGTGTCTCTCATAGGGAGAATGGTGGTAACCAAGCACGGTGCTACCCTCAAACCCCACAAGATTTAGAAACCACATTATAGAAAATAGAAGGCCCTTCAATAGGCTTGTTCTTCCAAAAATTATTTGCAAATGTTGATTAATGTTAGTTCATTGCACAGACTGACTGAGGTCAGTCTCTGCCTCTGCAGACCAGAAGAGGTGGTAGAAGAGCCTCAAAAGTGAGTTCAGGACAGGGCATGATAAGACATAGCTGATGAAATCCTGAAAACAAAACAAAATTTAGAGAGAACTTTAACCTTATAAGCTTCTTTGAGAGAATCAAATTCTGATGAAGAAAAGAAACAGAGGTATATCAAAAGGGCTTTAACTCTATTTTTGTTTTTACTAAATTGCAATTAAGATTTCCCCTAACTACATATTCCTGCATCATCTCAATTCTTTCTTCATCTTTTGAATTATTACTTTCCCTGTACAATGCATATGACACATTGAATTACCTCCACATTTATCCACTTATTGTTTTATCCTTTATATACATGTATGTGTGTGCATATAGTTTTTCCACATTTCCAAAATTCTGCTGTAAAAATTTCTGTGACATCAACTCCTGGAAATGCATTTTTGTCATTTCAGGTCAGAACATCTAAATGCTCCATTCCACATAGTTGGGAAAGATGGGACAATTGCAAAGCCCTCCTGATTTGATTAATAATCCAATAGGATTAAAGATCAACTTCAGAGCCTCCAGAGGACTTAATTCTCAGTCAGCTTTCTCATACGTAGTGCTTTGATCTTTTAAGCAAGCATCAGAAAATTTATTTAAAAAGAGTAAAATATTCAGAGCCATACATGGTGATTTACAGGGTCCCAAAGACCTAGGGGGGTGGTTCTAACTCCATTTTACCACTGAAGGATCTGGATTACATTCCAGATTGGACAATGGTACCTTGCTTTCTCTGGAAGAAATTCATTGGTTGTAACTGGTTTCCTTTCCCTGCCTCCAATAGGCTTGGAAATGTCAAGATTGGAGAAAATGTTTATGTCATAATTTTCAAAACACTTAGATTGACCCTTCTGATAATAGGAGACATACATATTCTGAAAGTAAAAAAAGACACTTCACAGCCAGACACAGTGGCACAAGCCTGTAATCCCAGCACTTTGGGAGGCTGAGACAAGAGAATCATGAGTTCAATGCCAGCCTCAGCAATGGTGAGGCACTAAGCAACTCAGTAAGACCCTGTCTCAGCCGGGCACGGTGGCGCAAACTTGTAATCCCAGCACTTAGGGAGGCTGAGACAGAAGAATTGTGAGTTCAAAGCCAGCCTCAGCAATGGCGAGGCACTAAGCAACTCAGTGAGACCCTGTCTCTACATAAAACACAAAATAGGGCTGGGGATGTGGCTCAGTGGTCGAGTACCCCTGAGTTCAATCTCCAGCACCAAAAAAAAAAAAAAAAAGACCCTGTCTCAACATAAAACACAAAAGAGGGATAGGGATTTGCCTCAGTGGCTTAGTAGCCCTGAGTTTAATTCCTGGTACAAAACAAAAAAGACCCTTCACTATGCCCTAAAGAAGTGACAAAATAATCACCAGGAAATAAAATAGTAGTCCCTCCTTAAATTAGTTTAAGAAATATTTCAGCTCTTAATATATTATTGAACTAGAAAAGAATTATGTAAATGTAATTTTAATTTCTACAGTTCTGACTGACTACTATAGAACATAAAAAAGCTGGGTGCAGTGGTGTATGCCTGTAATCCTGGTGACTTGGGAAATTGAGGGAGGGGGACTATGATTTTAAAGCAAGCTGAGGGCCAAAGTGAGGTGCTAAGCAACTCATTAAGACCCCATCTCTAAATAATACACAAATATTGCTGGGGATGTGGCTCAGTGATCAGGTGCCCCAGTGTTCAATCCTCAGCACCAAGCCGGGCATGGTGGCTCAAGCCTGTAATCCCAGCACTTAGGGAGGCTGAGACAGGAGAATCACGAGTTCAAAGCCAGCCTCAGCAACAGCGAGGCGCTAAGCAACTCAGTGAGACCCTGTCTCTACATAAAACACAAAATAGGGCTGGGGATGTGGCTCAGTGGTTGAGTACCCCTGAGTTCAATCCCCAGTACCAAAAAAAAAAAAACAAAAAACAAAAAACAAAAAAAAAAACACAAAATCAATCCTCAGCACCAAAAAAGAAAGGGGGGATTTATAATGTGAATATGAATGTACATGCCTCTAATACCCTCTATTTGGGAGGCTAAAGGAGAAGGATTGAAATTTCAAGGTCAGCCTGGAAATTACTAACAACCTGTCTCAAAACTAGATTCAAGAAATGACTCGAGATGTAATGCAGTGAAATGGCACCCTTAGTTTCCATCTCAAAAAGCACAAAACAAGGGTGTTATTTCTTTTCAAAAAGTTACACAAAATATGACAAAAATTTATAAATTGAGCAACATCCAAATAAAAATTTTATCCATAAATGCTTCTATTAAATGATTCAAAGAGAAGTCACAAAGTGGAAGAACTAGACCTCACATAAAATAAAACACTTTTTTGGGGGGGCAGGTGACTATCAGGAATTTAACTCAGGGGTACTTGACCACTGATCCACATCCCCACCCTATTTTGTGTTTTATTTAGAGACAGGGTGTCACTGAGTTGCTAAATGCCTCACCTTTTCCTGACCGCTGTTGCTGGCAGATGAGTTTTTCTCTAGCTTATATTGTGGGTGCAATCGGGGAAATACAGTAAAACACTATTAGCCTGAGTAAAATTTTGACACTTCCTGAGCCCTGCCCCAATCCTGCTCACTGCAGTAATAACTCCAGGACTGCCAATTTCTCCTACAAAAAGTTTGTTTGTGCCCTGAGTGTCTCAACTTTAACATGTTTTTTTCAAGTTAATGTGTCCTGAAGTTTCAAGCTCTGCAAGCGAAGGCAACTGAAAATGTGCAAAATTTCCATAAATTACAAATAAATTTACATTGTTGTATTCACTACTTTTATGGACATGATGCCTAAAAGTACTTTTAAAAAGACTTAGAAATTATAGATCCCTATTTATTCCAGGAAATCGTTACAGAACCCTCCTACACTGAATACCTCACATGAGCTTGTCTCAAGGATTTAATGCATCAGTCACATAGATCTCTTGCAGTCTGTGCAGTGCTGTTGGACTGGCTATAATAAAAACCTGAGAGCCAGGGGTGCTTCACATGCCTGCAGTCTCAAAGGCTCAGGAGGATAAGGCAGGAGCATTGTGAGCTGAAAGACATTCACAGCAACTTAAAAAGACTCTAAGCAAATGTTGAGACCCTGTCTCAAAATAAAACATCAGAAGGAGTGGGGATATGGCTCAGTGTTAAGCACTCCTGGGTTTAAGAGTTATGTTCTCCTCAGTTTAATTTTCAATACAAAACCACACTAAACCAAACAAATACATCAAAGATAATAGGAGCTGGGCGCAGTGGCGCCAGCCTGTAATCCCAGCACTTAGGGAGGCTGAGACAGGAGAATCATGAGTTCAAAGCCAGCCTCAGCAACAGCAAGGCACTAAGCAACTCAGTGAGACCCTGTCTCTACATAAAACACAAAATAGGGCTGGGGATGTGGCTCAGTGGTCAAGTGCCCCTGAGTTCAATCTCCAGTACCCAAAAAAAGAAAGATAATAGGGACGCCAGACTACATAAATACATAAAAATGTTGGCAAAACTATAAATTTAATAAATATATACATATACATATATTGGTACTGGGGATTGAACTCAGGGGCACTCTCAGGTTCAAGACCAGCCTCGGGATCTTGACAAGGCCTTAATAAACTCACTAAGACCCTGTATCAAAAGAGGGGTGGGGGCAGGTGAAGTAGCCCAGTGGTAAAGTGCCCATGGGTTAATCCTCCATATCTAAATAAATAAAAATGAGCTGGGTGCAGTGGCTCAAGCCTGTAATCCCAGCACTTAGGGAGGCTGAGACAGGAGAATTGCAAGTTCAAAGCCAGCCTCAGCAATGGTGAGGTGCTAAGCAACTCAGTGAGACCCTGTCTCTACATATAAAACACAAAATAGGGCTGGGAATGTGGTGCAGTGGTCAAGTGCTCCTGAGTTTAATCCCCAGTACCAATAAATTAATTAATTAGTTAATTAATTAATTAATAATGATTGTGGGTAAAAATGACATAAAATCCAATAATAACAATTCTGCGTATATATCTAAAGGAATTGGAATCCATTTCTCAAAGATAATATTGCAATTTCATTTTTATTGTAGCTTTATTCACAATCTAACTTATCTAATAAAAGGAAATAAATGAAAGTTGTATCAGAAGATTTCTTCCAGCTGCAAACCATCCAACTATTCTCCTTAGTGGCTACACACTTACATATACTTCAAACCATTTTCTAGATGGCAAGACTGAAAACACTGGTATTCTCTAAATACTCCAAAAGACTTTGGTATATGTGGGCACCTGGTGGCAGATTGTTCTAAAACTGAGGTCTAGGTAAATATGGCAGAATGGAATGAGAAGACAATACACAGTAAATTCTTCAATGGAGAATCTAAACTCGAACACTGTGATAATTGAAAGAAGAGTTTGAGAGAAAACTAGATCCTCTGCTCCATTGATTTCTTGGTTATTGGTTGATACACTCCAAACAGAGATTAGAAAAGTGTTAAGGTGCCGGGCGCGGTGGCTCAAGCCTGTAATCCCAGCACTCAGGGAGGCTGAGACAGGAGAATCGCGAGTTCAAAGCCAGCCTCAGCAATGGTGAGGCGCTAAGCAACTCAGTGAGACCCTGTCTCTATATAAAACACAAAATAGGGCTGGGGATGTGGCTCAGTGGTCGAGTGCCCCTGAGTTCAATCCCCAGTACCCAA
>PVHX01035352.1:0-11599 GCA_004024805.1 Geosciurus inauris
AATCCCAGCCCATGTTTTGCTGTTTTTAATGTCATGATACCTGGAAAGATTGACAAGCTATGCTGCTACTGTCCCCATCCTCCTAGAATAATCTGCTATTTATTTTAATTATAAACATGACACTGCCTAGAATCTTTCTATTACTTAGAATCTTTGCCCAGATTATTCCCAAAGAGCAACAACATCTCAGAATTTAATTAGCAGGAAGTAAGGGATCAATAGTACAGCTATTTCCCCCCCACCCCTACATACCTGATGTTGCCTTGGCTAGTCCCTGATCTGGTAAGGCTCCGTATTTTCGATGCTGCTCATACCAGTCACTTACTGTCATAGTTGCCAGACTTGGATAACCAGCTCCAAATACTCTGCAAAAATCACATTGCACTTAGAAAATAAAATAACAATATTAATAAGCCTTTTTACTTTAATGACAAGGCCTGTGTCTGCTTCAGTCTTATTCCCTTACCCAGCTCTCTTCTGAGGAGTTGTACAACCAACCATGAAGATACATAAAAAGAGGCATCCCAGAAGGGAAACTGAAATCAAGAGCTTGCATGAGAAAACAAACAGCCCAAGATCATCTCCCAATAAGCAATCCCAGAGGCCAATGCCCCACAGAGCAGTGATCATACTGTGGAATGAGAATTTACAGTTGGTGGCCTCTGAAAGGTCACCTGATGGAATAGCATCAAGAACTCAGCATTAAATTATGGAAGAGCAAATATATCCTTTTGAGAATTGCAGTTGAAGGAAGGAAATACAGGGATAATGGAAAACTTTTCAAAAAGTACATAATTCTCCATTAGATTCCTTTTTCTTCCTGCTTTTTTTCTTTCTTTTTAAGCTCAATGTGAAGGAAATGACTGAGAAAGACAGACATGAAAAACGCATCAGGAAAGTTAATATCCCTTTGATGAAAGAACAGCTTCCATAGGTGAAAGCATGACTTTTCTACAATGCCCATTCTGTGCATCACTCATGCACTGCCATGGAACCACCAAAATGGGGCTGCAAAGGTAAACCACTTTCCTATACTACCTACTTGGCTTGAGCCTTGTTCCGAGTAAGTACGAAGGGTTTCATTGGAGGCCTCTCCTGAAGAGACTCTGGGTGAGAAGTTGATGCCTAAGAAGAAAATAAATTTCAGAGGAACATTTGCCATTTTACCACCTATCATGCAGGCTCTCAAGTCTTTTGGTGTTATAAAAGCTCTGGATTCAAAATTCACCCACTTTCTATTTATCAGTCTTTAAGATATAGCTCTCTTCTGAGGGAACTTGACTACTTTGCTAAAAAGAGAAAGTTCTCCCAGAAATGTTATCAGTAGAAAAAAAATTATTTGATTTAAAACACCCCCTCCAGCCAGGTGTGGTGGTGCACACCTGTAATCCTAGTGACCTGGGAAACCGAGGCAGGAGGATCACAAGATTGAGGGCAGCCTCAGCAACTTAGTGAGACCCTGTCTCAAAAATAAGAGTGCTTGGGATATAGCTCAATGGTAAAATACTCCTGGGTTCAATCCCCAGTACCAAATAAATAAACAAACTAAATTTTAAAAATACCCCCTTCCAAAGGAGATTCCAAAGCCCATTTCATGTTCCATTTAAATTCCTTGAGCTGAATTTGAAGCCCCTTTCCTCAGATTGGCCTACAGTGGAAACAATGAATGAATTAAGTGCCTTCTAAAACCCCTTCCAATGTAATTATGCTAATAATTGTCAAGAACCCCTAGGGTGTTTTGAAAATGGATGTTTCTAAATGAAAGGGGAGGGTGGGCAGAATTTTTTGTAAAAAAGTATACAGAAATGTTTCAAGGAACCTTGGCCTTCTGGGGATATAAGGAAACAAAGAATGGTTAAAAAAGGTGCACACTTTGTTCTAGCTTCATAATCTCAAAAGCCAATCCCAATACTACATGAAAAAGCATTTTAAAAAATACCCACCAAACAAAAAAAAGGGATAGGGCAGGATCCAGAATAGTTCAGCCTAAAAGTGCTTGAAAACCACTCATTTGGATATGCTCAAAGGGCCTTATGGCCCCTTGGAATACTAATTGCTCATTCTTTGATCTTTTAACAGGAAGAACTATGTTGATATTATCCTGAGGCAAGAGGTCCTGGATTAATTAGTACAAAACATATTAAGAAGAGGTTTCTCTCAGGACTTAAGTAAATGCCTGTGACCAGCTGATGAATTCAACTCAATTCATGTTGCAGCTTGTACCAAAGAGCAAGTGGCAGCACAGCCTATCCTTTTGAAGAAGCAGCTCCAAAACAGGGTTAGGATCTTCAAAGACAGCCAAAGCTGTTATACCAGGTTTTCTTTACCAGTACTCTGGGCATTCTGTGCACTGAGATGTCCTTGCTCTGGTGTCTCCTATTTGGGTGATCTAAAGGTGTGAGAGTGCATCATTGTGTGAGGTTAAGTTCTAGTTCCTCTCCCAACCTGAACATACTCCATGGTCTTTTGTTTCATCTTCCTCTTTTTACTCTTTTCTCTCTCTCTCCTCCCAGTTCTGCTTTTTCTTTCTCATTCCCATCCTATTCTTCTCTTTATCATAGTCAAGCAGATTTTAAAGGCTTCCCTTTCTATGCCTGCCTTAAGCAGCCATGACTTGCCACAGCCAAAATCAATTTTTATTTCAGGGAAGTCTCTGTCCCCCATGTTATGTCACAAAATTAAAATTAACTACAAGTGTATTACAGATTAGAAAACACTGAGGAATGCTATCATAAGCTAGAGAGAAAACAACCATAGTGAACCATCAGCTTTTTTTCTACTTATCCTATTAAGAACGATGATTTTACAGAGACTTACAAGGATTTTAATTGATTACTCTCCTGTAGAATATTCGACCCTCTCATGGCAGCATTTTGAGTATGCAGTCAGTGACCAGGCTTACCTCTCTTGAAGAGTCTTTTTCTCTCAGGATCTTTATTTCCTGGTCAATGCTCTCAATCTCTTCTAAGCTGACACCAATCCACCTCCGAAGCTGAAGGAGGTGATATTCACGAACACGCTCATCATCTGCTTGACCATTTTCCACAGCAGATTTCAGTGCAGACAACCTATGCTCCACCTCCTTCTTCTGCTTGTATCTGTTCCACAGAAAAGCATTACCCATGAACTTAAAAATAAAGAAGTATTCCTTCAAAAGAAGGCCATGCTAAGTTTTTACCTTTGCAAATGTACACGTAGTAAGTACACAGATTTCCACCTTTACAGGAAAATAGATTCTACAACCCAGAGCCTGCCACCAGGCAGTTCCCTCAGACTACAAAGCAAGGAAGGGCCCAAAAGAGGCTGAGAAATAACATTTGAAGTCAGAAAAATATAGATGTACCCTGATTACAGCATGCCCTGCCATAATCTTTAGGGAAAGTGTACTTTAGTCATTTGATTATATCAACCCTGAATCAACTATGTGCTTAGTGTCACACAGTGGTTCCCAGGGGGTTTCCAATTGAGAGTTATACCTTCAAAGAATCATAGAATGTTGAGGGTCATTTACTTGCTATTGATGTAGGAATTCCTTGTGAAACAGCCTAATAAGTGATCATCTCTTTTCTTCCAGTCAAAGCATTCCAGCACTTTTGACTCATCCTCTAATTTAAAGACTCATAAACACTTAACTGTCTTTTTCAGGATATATTCTAGTATATCCTCTATCATTCATCCAACAAGTATCTCCAGAGTGCCTATTGTGTGATCAGCACTGTTATTGCTGGAGATACAGTTTATAAAAGAAATTCTTTGCTTTCATGAAGCTTTCATTCAAGTGGGAGAAGACAGACAGATGATGAGTCAGGTCTAAGAACTGTGAAGCAGTAAAAAGCAAGGTCAAGTGGATTGAGTGATGGTGTGAAAGTAGGAGTGCTGTTATATACAATGTGGTCAGGAGAGGCATCTCTGAAATGGTGGCATCTGAGCAAACCTTTCAAGCAAACAAACAAGCAAGTCATACTGATATCTGAAAGTATTCTAAGAAAAGAAAACCTAAAGGCTCAGGAAGAATGCCTGGCCTGGCATGTTTGGGAAATAACAAGGTGGCCATTGTGGCTGGAATGTGAAAGAGTGATAGGAAATGAGGTCAGAGAGCAAGCGAGCCAGGATCATAATGTGTAGAACCTTGTAGGCCATGATACCCAAAATACAAAATACCATGGAATTTTCAGTGAGAAGAGGAAGCTACTGGAGGCTTTTGAATAGAACACATGATATGAATAAATAGACATGAAAAGACGTTTCTAAAAAAATATGGGCCATTCTGGTGCTGTGTCAAGTCAGGGCTGGGAAACAAAGGTGGAATCACAGGGAAAGCAATTGAGAAAATACTGCCACAATCCAGGTGAGAGGATATAACTTGAAAGAGGGAAGTAGTGATGGAGAGAGTGAGATGTAGATATATTTAAAATATAACTTGATATATTTACCAAATTATCATAGGGGTCCAGGATTCACGAAAAATGAACTCTGGAAATACTCTTTGCTATCAAAAATTTTAGGTTCTTCTTTTTTTTACCCAACAAATTGGCATTTTAAACAACTGTTACACCCCCATCATAGGTAGACTTTTGAGCAAAATACTACAAAGGTCAATTCCTAGCTCATGACTGCTATTAGTGTTACTACCTGAGAATGTTTAACCATTCCCACTGCTACCCCCACCTTCTTTCCTGGATGTACCTATGTCACAGGAGAAAAAAATACCAAGGCCTTAGAATGTGTGTGCACGTGTGTATATATATGTATATACATATACATATATATAAAATCCAGGATAAATTCTGCATTAGTTTAGTGGTCCTCTACGGTTCTTTTGCTTCTTTTTCCATTCTCCTTATGTGTACAACTCCACATTTTTTTGCTCCCTTCTTTTCTACTTCCTTGCTTTTGTGATTTGGCTCTTTTTCATTCTTCAGACTTCTGGCTGCTTATCATCTGCTCTTTTAGATCAGTGTTTTAAAACCATTTTGTCTTGGTAAAAGAATCCTATCTTCTAATGAGAGTTTATATGGAAACCCAATAATTACTAAACAAATAAAATCTGCCTTAATGGAATCAGGAGAGTTCCCAACATTACTCAGATGCCATGGTGAAATCTTAGGGTCTTGAGGAACAGGCTGAAAATCACTGTCCTAGATTTCCCATGGTGGGTCATTACATGGAAGCAGTCCCTAAAACCCCTAAATTCCCTACCCCTGTAACCTTTCAACTCTGGGAAACTTTCACCATTCCCTTGTTGTTTCTAAGCTGGTGAACAGAGCTAAGGAATTAAAAATTTATCAAATGGGTTAACTATAAATCCTCATTAACCAACTTTAGGTTTTTGTTCACCCTTTGGGGAGATTTCATCCCCTGATCATGCTTGCCAGATAGCCAGCCAATGTAGAATTCAATTTCCCTTTTCACCTTAAAATCTCTGCAGCTTCACCCTTCCTCTTTTACTCTTATCTTTAAAGAGTTTTCATTGCCATTCCACTTTTCCTATCAATGTAGTCCCCAATCACATTCCTCCAGGCCTCACTCTATCAATCACTCTCCCTGACATTAGCAGTTATACTTTTTTACTCTATTGGTGCCTTTCCCATTTTGGAAACACTTTCCCTCAACCCATTTTCTATGATGCAGTCTTTTCTATGCTACACAGGAAATAACATTAGGACTGGGAATTTAAAGACCTGAGTTTAAAGGCCTGCCCATGTACAAGCTATGTAATTTTTGGCAAGTCAATCCTCAGAGCTCATTTCCACTGTTCTAAAATTGAGGTCTATTTCATGGGGTTGCTAAGAGGATGAAATGGAAAAAATACACATAAAAATGCTTTGTGACAACACAAATTTTGTCAGCTGATGAGGAGATTGAGGCTAGAAGGGTCTAGATGATACCCTATCTATTAAGTGGTAGAAATTGGTCAGCCCAGGTCTGTCTGATTCCAAAGAATCTTTTTCTAATACTCCATATTGCTTCCATCTTTCTGATTACCATTCATACCTGTCCCTCTCCTTATGAATACTTACTTTGATACAATTACTGAATGGGCACCAAGGGATACAATGATACAATTAGGATACTCAAATAGTTATTTATGGTCTCTGAGCTTGCAGAGTTCCAAGTCTTGAGACTCATGTTGTGATAAGTAATATCAACTAAGTGCTACAGTATCCACAGAATAGGGAAGGAAAGGCTTCAAAGAGGATATAACATCTGCTCTCTAAGTTCTCCTATTTGTACCTTGTTGAGTCTCTTTCCTCTGATTGCTTTTTCCATCTTTTTCTCTCTCTCTTAACTTGTTCCAAGGTTTTATCCTTAGCTTTTTTTCTTTCTACTTGTTTTTACTTGGAAAACTCATGCGTACTCACCACAGCAGAAGGCTCCTAATTTTTTGCATCAGCCACAAAACAGTCCCTCATAAATTTTAGTTGCACATTTCCATGTCTATGGAAATGGCTATCCAGTTGTCACTTTAGGACCTAAATTCAGTAAATCACAAACTAGAGTCATTACTTACCCAGCTTCTACTTCTTCAGTTCTGTCAAAAGAACGGAGTGCTATTAAACAACCAGACTCACACTCACTCCTCAAAGATGGGAATTAGAGAACATATGTGAAGAAACAGGTTTGAGAGACGAAAGACATACCATTTAGATGTTTTATTTAGGATGGCCTCATTGCCTAATGTCATTGGTGGGAAATTTATAGAATGTAAAGAAAGATCTGAATAGTGTGTGTGTGTGTGTGTGTGTGCGCGCACGCATGTATGTGTTGCTGGGGATGGAACCCAGGGCCTCATGCATAGTAGGCAAGTGCTCTACGATTGTGCTACATCCCTAGCCCTGAATAATTTGTTTTCTAATCCTATCAATGCTTCTTATAAAAGTAGTGCCTATGATATCTATAACTTCATTTTTCTCACTTCATCCTATTTAGCATTCTCTTGTCTTTCTCTCTTCCCTTTCAATACTCTGTACACATCTATTCCTTATCCAGAACTCTGCCCATATTATACTTAACTTCTGCCAAACCAGGCTATTATCTATTCCCTGTACATAGCTTAGTTTACCTGCCTTTGGGCTTTTGCTCACATCATTTCTCCTGCTTATTCGCAGCAAATATTGCTTATGCACCTTCTATGTGCCAGGCTCTGTGCTAGGCATATTGCAGTGAATGAGAAAAATGGCTTCTGCCTTCATGGAGTATACATGTATACATATATACATGTAGTAAGGGAGAGAGACAAAACCCAGAAAGACAGACACATGAAATAACTGCATGTGAGATAAGTGCCATGAAGGAAACAAACATGGGGCAAAGAGATAGAATGACAGATATTAATTTAGAGAATGGTCTGGAAAGCCCTCTCCAAAGAGAGACATTTGAGACAAAAAGAAAAAGAATTTGCCATATAAAGAACATTCCATGCAAAGATAACAGGATGTACAAAAATTCAACAAAGGAAAGGAACTGTGTCTGTCAAAAAACTGAAAGATGACTATTGCAGCTAGAGTCTATTCAGTGAGAGGAGAATATACACAATGAGATTGGAGAGACAGGGACCAGATCATGCAGGGCTTTGTAGTCAGTAGTTTGGCTATTTCAGATGAGAGATCCCAGTGGCCGAGACTGAGGTATGCTAGTGGAGATGGAGAGAAATAGAAGGATAGGCAATACTTTTGTGGCTAGAATTGACAGGCCTTGCTGATAGACTACATGAGAAAATTCAGAAAAAGGGAGGAATTGAAGCTAACTCTTAGGGTTCTTGCTTACATACCTGGCTGAATGGTGGTGTACTTACTGAGATGGTGAAGACTGGGGCATGGGAGTACACTTGGGGGTCAAAAAGCCAAGGGTTTGGGCTTGGGCTGTAGCTCAGTGGTAGAGTGCTTGCCTAGCATGCACGAGGCCCTGGGTTTGATCCCCAGCACTGCAAGGAACAAAAAATAAATACATAAATAAATAAATGAAAGAAAAAGCCATGGGCTTGGGGTATAGCTCAGTGGTAGAGTGCTTGCCTACCATGCACAAGGCCCCCAGTTCAATCAATCCCCAGTACTGCCGGCGGGGGGGTGGGGGTGTTCAATTTTAACACATTAAATTTGAGATGTCTATGAAACACCCACAAAGGGTGCTGGAAGTATGGATCTGAAGGTCAAGAGGCGTCTGGGCTAGTGATATGAAAGTGGGAGCCATTAGCATAAAGATAGTGTTGCTATCTTATCTGTCAGACACTTTTACAAAATGTTCAAACAAACTATATAGTTCAGCAGTAGAGTACTCGCCTAGTGCGTATAAGGCCCAGCACCAAAGGGGGAAAAAAAAAAAAGACAGAAAAGAAAAAGCTCAAAGATCAAGCTTGCAGGCCAAAGAAATGCAAACCTAAATAATGAGATACTGTTTTCTATTTGCCCAATTGGATTTTCTAAGTGCATTAGGGCATACTTTGAAATTTTGTTATTGTGGGAAGTAATAGTTACCACATATAAAGAACTTTAAAATATTCAAACTCGTTGATCTAATCACTGGTCCTTCTAGAAATCTATCCAAAGGAAACAAAGATAGATGTGGCTAAAGAGGTTTATATATAGCTTTGAATAGCAAAAAAAAAAAAAAAAAAAAAAAACACAAACCCCATAGTCTAAGTATTTGACAATAATACATTAATTTAAATAATCATGTTACAACTATGGGTGGAATATTACATAACTATTAAATGTCATGGTTTTGAAAGACATGAGGAAATGCTCACAAAATAATGTTAGCGTAAAAAAACAGGATAAAAAGCTATATTTACAGTATAATTCCAAATTTATTGCTAAAATAACTATATATCCAAAAGAAAATACATCAGAAGTTAACAATGACATCTCTGAGTACTAGGATTAAGCTTATTTTGATTTTAAAAATACTCTTGTTTTGTAAACTTTCTACAATGAGCATTACTTTTACATTCTTAAAAATCTGTCATTCCTATTTTTTTGTAATTTCCATTTTTAACCATCCTTTAAGACTCATCTTACATGCCATTACACTCTGAAATCTTTTCCTCATTCCTCCAATTACATGTGAACACTCCCTCATCTCTTTCTACAACACTATGTATCGATGGCATTTAGTCTGGGTTTCTTGTGTATAATTATTTGGATAAAAGATTCACTGTTTAAACTACCTGTTATATGCCAATGGGCTGCCCCCAATTTCTTACAAAAGATAGGATGCCAAGCACCACTTTGTTATCAGTCTATCCCATATCCCCAAAATGCCGTTCATTGTTACTCACTATCCCCTTATCACAGTATATTATTCTTCATAGACCTTACTAACTAAAATTACATTATTTACTGGCTTACTGGGTCTCCATCAGAAAAATAGCTTTCTGATGGCACTGGAATTGTCTGGTTCTCTAGTATCTAGAACAGTTCCTGGCACAAAGGGCTCAATAAATATTTGTTGAATAAATTAACCAATTCTCAGCTATCAAGGCCAAGTCTATTTTCTGAACTTCAGGCCACCAGATACCTCCACTTCAATGTCTTCTAGCCATCTCAAACTCAAAATGTCTTAATGATGAATTCATCCTCTCCCCTACTGTCCTCTATTCCCCATCTCAATGAATTCCAGAGCCAAGCACCTGAATCAGAAATACGGACATCTTCATGCTGCTTCCCTTATCCTACTTCCCACAACTAATCACCAGGTTTTCTACAGATTTAACCCTCTTGAGTAAATATATCCTTTATATCCCTCTGCCAATGCCCTACTGAGCCATCATCACCTCTGTGACCTAACTATGTGTTAGTTAAAATGCAAGTATGACTATGCTACACTTTTGAAAAGTTCTTCAGCTGATCCCAGTCCCTGAAGTAAGCTCTTTAGCATGACCTACCCAAAAAGGCAGCTAAACGTTATTTGTGCCAGATGTTGTGCTGTTCTATGTGTTTTACCTCATTTATGCTTGACCCTGTGAAAAAGGTACCATTATTATTTAGATTTCACATAAGAGGAAACCTAAGGCTCACAGAGGTTAAATAACTTACCCGAAGTCCAATGGCTAAAAGTAAAGCTAGGGCTTAAACCCAGATCTCTGACTCTGCAACCCATACTCTTAGCTACAAATATATAACCCTGACTTTGAGTGACTGTGTCACACTGTGCTAAGCTAACTACTCTACTCTGTATATATTTCACTTCAATTCTCATACCTACTCTATGAGGAGGGACCTATTATTATCTCAATTTTGCAGAGGGGGAAATTAGGTAACTTGCTCCCAATCATAGAGTAATTAAATGATGGAGCTGAATTTAAACATTTTCCAAAGTTCTTAGCAACAAGGCTGCTCCTTCACCTTCCTCAGATCCCAAGCTTGCTTTGATCTGGATCCTAGATTTTCAGCATCATTCCTTTCCCCTCTCCTCCACTCCCCTTGGGTTATAGCATCACTTAATTGCTTGTGGGTGCTGTTCCACCCTCACACATTCCTACCTTGGCGCTGTTTCTTTAATGCCCACATGGCTTTACAAATGCTGTTACCTCTGCTGGCTAATGCCCTTCTCTCCTCTTCCTCAGTATAATATTCTTACTCATCCTTAAACAACTCTGCACAGCAAACACCTTTTCCAGGGAGCCTTCTCTTCTCTTTAATTCCCTCTTTGGCTAATGCCCCTTCTTTCTGCTCTCACAGCACCTTATACATCTCTTCGTGACATCACTTTATATTGACATTGCTTCTATGTCTGTTTCCTTCACCAAAATGTCTGATAATCAAAGACAAGAATCCCCCATACAGTTTATATTCACAATGCCTAGCATAGTTTCCAGACACTGTAAGCACCCATTGAATGTTAAAACAAACAACAAACAACAACTAGGAGTAAGCAACTTTTTCAGTCACGTCTTAAGGTTGTGTTCAGGATATTACACATCTGATCCAGTACTGTTAGAACTGCTCAACAACAGAACATAGACTATAGCTCTGAAACACTGTGCCCTTCAGAGATATTTACCCCATACAAATATTATACTGTGATGTGGAAAAGGTTGGGAGCCAGTGCAAAACTACATTGCTGCTCTTGGCAGTAGGGGTCTAATGGTTAGGTATGGTCACCTCAACAACAGAAGAGGCTTCTCAAAAACCTTTAAAGTTTGCTCTCACCAGGATCTATGCTCAATAAAAACCAAAAGACCGACATACACCATTCTGTCCTCCACACACACAAAAGCACATGCAACCCCCAATAACGCTGCCACTGGGCAGTCCTCAAATTACAGCTATTGACCCACCTCTCTATTTTAGCCTGTCTTTGAGATGCCATAGCAACGAGGCTAGGATAGGCCATGGAGGAACTAGCAGTGTTATTTTCAGCTGAGTTGTTCTTGGTTTTGGGCAGCTGAAACCGTGCCACATGATAGTAATGGCACTGAGTTAAGAAGTTTATAAAGTGTTCTCGAGCTTGCTGCAAATGCTCTAGACGCTTGCTGGGGTTCACTTGTTTCATGATGAGGGCTCCTTGAAACGCAGGCACCATCAAGTACTTCAAATCGTTGGAAGCAATCTCTTCCAAATCTTCATTTCGGCTGGAAAGAGCAAAGAGCAAAAGAGGA
>PVHX01035353.1:0-11599 GCA_004024805.1 Geosciurus inauris
TCCTTAATGATATGAACTGAGAGCTTGTTTAGTTTGACAAATAGAAGAACCAGAAGAAGGCTTAGAACCCTGAGTCCAATGATAACCCAGTTGGATGGATCCAGCAGAGATGATAATTTACTCCACACTTTTTGAAGAATAGAAGGATCAAAGACATTAGCTTTGGTTTAGGTACTCACGGAAGGGGCTTCTTACTTTAGGTGTGGCAGGTTGTCTTCTCAAGAGAGGCTTGGATGAATATTCCTGGCTGGGATCCAAAGGGACTTAGACTCTTTTGGGGGGAAGGCACAAGCATAGCCTTGCCCTTGTGTGAGCAGAGAGTCTGGGCATTTCCATTGAAGGGTGAAGGCGTCTGTTAGGGTAGCAGCCAGCCAGACACAGACACCTCTGTATAGCCAGGAGATTCTTTATTCAGGGGAGTGGGCGCCTGGGCGAAGGAAAGAGAAAAAGAGAGAAAGAGGGGATGCGCGGGAGGGATTTTATAGAGTCCACTACAAAACCGCGTGGCGAGATAGGGATCGGTCACTTTAAAATTGGGGGCAGATAAGCAGTGGCGGTCTTCTTTCTGTTGTGCTAACCTGAGCGGTTAGGCTTTGTTTCCCAGGTGGAAGATTCTGGAGCGGAACCCCCTGGGGCAGGGACTGCCTTAGGCCTTTAGAGAAGGGATGTGAAAAGTATTTGTTCCCCAGGTGCAAGATTGGGAGAGGAACCCCCTGGGGCAGGAACTGCCTTGTGCTTCTAGAGAGGGGATGTGAAAATTAATTACAAAAGGGCTGTTTTTTACTTTACAGGGTCTTTCCATCATACCAAGGGAAGAGGGGTAGGGAAGGTAAACAGACCCAAGTGTCACTTTGCTGCCTTGAGGCCTTGTTTGTCAGGCAATAGGAGCTTGTTCTAAAGTGGACATCATGACTTTAGGCTGCCTTACAAGTTTGTCAATGGAGGCATTCCCTTAAAAAGCCAGGCAACCCAGAATGGGAGTGAATGTGCATAATATACCATGGTTGTTGTCTTAATTCTAGTATAGCCTTCAGGGTAGCCATAGGATGATGGACAGGACAGTCTCCAGGTCTAAATGATGAATAAGCAATGGAAGAGCAGACCTTGACAGCATATATGCTATCAGAGTCTATGTTAAGGGAAATGGTCTGATATATGTCCAGCTCCAAGATCAGTGCAGTCAATTCAGCTACTTGGACAGAATCAGAATGCCTTTGGACAAATTGATCACTTGTTATATTAGATCCCATTATAACATAGCCAAGATGGTGAGTGTTGGCATCTGTGAACACACAAGGGGCCACAGGAATGAGTTTGCTCAAGGGAAAGGCATGAGTGTCACTGTCAATGGAAGACCTTACAGGGTCTGTAGTAGTTTAGAAGGAGGGTGATGGGAAGACAGCAATCCAGGTAATCCCTCCATCATTATCTGGAAGTAAGGCCTGTCTGCTTCATGAACAGGGGTGGAAAAAAGCAATCCCTGATGTCAATGATAGCAATATAGTGATCTATCAGGATGGCTGAGGGGAAAGGAAGGCCACCTTGACATGTGCCCATTTTCTCCATTTTCTTGCTGATATGTCTAAGAACCTGTAATAATCTCTATTTGCCTATTTTTTTTTTGGAATGACAAAAATGGGAAAATTATGAGGGCTAGTTGAAGGCTCAATATGACCTAAAGCTAGTTGCTCATGAACAAGATTCTTTAATGCTGAAAGTTTAGGCTCAAGAATAGGTCATTGCTCCATCTAGTAGGGTGAGGTGTCCAGAGCTGCCATGAGAGCCGAAATCATTAGGGGTAAAAGATAGATATCATATGATAACTAGTGGTTTAAACATTGAAGAAAAAATATAGAAAGTATTTACATAGATCAGTTCCTTTACATAAATGCTATAACATAAGAAACACCCAAAACCAAATAGAGTTTTACCCTTAAGGTGCACACCCAGGAAAACAAAACAAAAACAAAACATTGTAAAAGGTATAGAGAAAGTGTGACTATAGGAAATTATAGTACAAATTGTGGTATATAACTTGGCCCATGTAGAATATAAAATTTACTGAAGTCAGAATTGTTTAATGAAACAGTGCTTATTAGAGGTATTTTAATATGAATCAAATATGTAATCTAAAGGTAGAAACTTTAAAAATATTAGCAACATTAAACTAGTGCCATTCACTTGTGCTTTCATTTTGTTTTTGTTTTAAAAGCTGCTGTTTTGACTCAAGAAAAATCTCTAAGGCACACAATCTTTTAAAAGTATTATTCATTCTTGTCAGATTTATATTTAGTCTTTAGGAAGTGATTTAGGTTGGAAATGCAGCTCAAAGTAACCCTAGGAAAGGGGTTAAGTGAAGCAGGAATCTGATTTTGAGCCAGTAAGGTTTTCAGGCTAAACAGTAAATTTAAGTGAGAGAAATTATGGCCAGAGGTGGGCCAGCAGTGGCCCCGTGGGAGGAGCTCACCCCCGACAGAGAGGCCCTGCAGCCAGGGGATTGTAACATTGGACAGGGGTTGGACCTGTGTCTCCCTTGCCCATAATATCCCTTCCCTCAGAGAGTAGGAGGTGGGGAGGAGAAAGAGGAGTTAGGTGCCTCTGAGCCACCTTTATTGGCAGGTTTTCCCAGCTGTCCCAGAGCCAGTAGCTGTGGGCCCACCTGGCTGTGGGCCTGGAAGTGATTCTCCGCAGACTCTGCCTGCTTTCACTCTGTGCTTGCAGAACTGCTTCCCCTCCAGAAGGAGGAGAAGGCGGTGGCACAGAGAAGATGGATGGTCAGAGGGGCCAGAAGGAACCATGGACGGGAGGAGTTGGCCGACTGTGAGAAGTAACAGGAGAATGTGAAGCTGATCCAAAGTGAAAGCAAGCATTCTCTGTAAAAGCCTGATCGGTTGTACTCTGCATTCACCGTAAGAGCTCCAGGCATGCAGTGACTTTGGTCCACCTGCAGTTTAGGCAGCTCGTTGGTGGGTATGGCTGTGGCCAGAGGAGGTGCAGCGCTGCACGTGTGAGTTGAAAAAAATCTTTTGCACGGGACAGTTTTATGACAGCGCTTTTGTTCAGTTCTCCCTGGGAAGGCTTGGGGCAGCAAGCAGTTTTCCATAGAGAGACAGTGAGTTTAAGTGGGCGGGCTGCACATGGGCACCCAGGGGCGCCTGTGTGTGCAGCAGGCAAAGGGGGCCTTCTGCGGGTGGGGCCACGCAGCACCTGGCAGGGGCAAGGTTGCTTTAAGGATTTGGAACAGTTTTTGCTGGCCAGCGTGTGTTTGTGCGTTGCCAGAGTAGTGCTGGTGCCTGTGACCTCGTTGGCAGCGGTGGAACCGCTGGAAGGCTCGCAGCCGCCTGTGCAGTGTGAGGTGTAGCAGGCGAGGAGGTGCTCTAGGGTGGGAGGGACTAACACTGCTTGGAACCAGGGCCACTGCAGCTGGCGGGCAGAGCCACTGCAGAAGTGATTTGTTTACTCTTTTGCCTAGGGACTTGCAGGGAACTGGGTCCCTCAGAGCAGTGCTCTGTGCACAGGAGCTTGGAAGTGTTGCAGCTTGCTGTGGGGGGAGGGGCTGTGCGCTCCCGGGATGGGGCCTGTGCTTTGGGAGAAGGCAGGCTTGGCAAGCAAAGGCACCACAGGGCAGCGCCAATCCGAGAGGCAGAAGGCATTTGCGGTGGTAGCTGGGGGGCCTCCGGAGAAAGACGGAGGTGGGTTGGGGAGGCCTCCGAAGTGGGAAGAGGAAGGCTGGGGGGAAGGCAGGACCAGCCCACGTAGGTGGATAGACAGTCAAGGAAGGGGGAAAGTCTCCCGAAATTAGGAGGAACACTAGGAGAGAGAAAAACAGGAAAATGTTTAAAACGACAGTTGGAGTCACTGGGCTGATCAAACCTTTTGTGACTGCCAGAGGAACCAGGAAGTAGATATTCCTTGACCTAACTTTATCACACAAAGGCAAGCATAGAGGACAATGACAAAAAGGATGGTGTTACCTTCACCAGTAAGACAAACAGAGGAATCACCAGGAATTCTTGCCGACGGAGGAGGAGTCTAGGAGCCCGTCCCTTCTGGGGTCTCCAGTTATCGCTTAAAAGGGGGTGGGGGCGCCACGTGGGCATTCCCAATGAGTTGGGGGTCCAGAGAGATGGAGAAAGAAGGGATCCCCAGGGAAGATGATATGGGGTCTCTCTGGATGGTGGTGATTCGCGGGGTCACTCACCCACACCCCAGGGTGTAGCTAAAAATCTGCTCTGCCCCAGTGAGACGCAGAAACACCTGGAGTGAGAAGCAGGGACATCAGAGTGAGAAGCAGAAAACATTGCTTATTCCAGAGAGTATAGAAGCCTAAATACACTCTTGGACCAATCAGTTCCAAAGGTCGTAAACAAAGGGGTGCATTCTGGCAAGAGCACAGTCTATTAGCATAGAATGGGGAAAGATGGAAGGGAGGGGTTGGAGGTATTGGAGAGTGCTCCTCCATTAAAGAACAGGAGAGATAAAAGCCCATATGACATGACACCAAGTAGGTATGGATATAGAGGACTGAAATCCAGTCTCTGGACACGCACAACATAGCACAGGTGGAGAAAAATGACACAACACTTATGAACACTGCACCTACACAGGCCCTCAGCCTGGGTCTCTCCCACACACTAGCAGACAGCAAATTACTGACAAGGCTTGAGGAGTGGCCATGGAGCATGCATTCAGGATACACCAGTGTCTGCAACACTGTTGCCAACAAAGGGACTCCACTCCTGGAAAATGTGCAAAGAAATTTGGTCCCTCAGATTCTTGACAGTACAAACACTGTCGAAACTTATGAAACACAGCCAGAGAAGGGAAATTACACTCCAAAGTGCAATTGGAAATAAATTCAACAATGCACAACAATCAAATAGGAAAGAGCAATTAATGAACAGAGATTCTGAGAAATATCAAACAAAAATCTTGAAAATAAGAGCTCAATAATTCAAAAAAATATTCAGCTAATATCACACCCATAGACTAGACCAAATAGAAGAAAAAATATCAGAGCTGGAAGACAAGGTTGATGAAATGTCAAATTCAGGTAGTGGCAACCATTAAGAAATAAACAGAAGAATGGAGGGAACATACAAGACCTCTGGGACATGATTAAAGACAAAATTTATGAGTCATAGATATAGATTAATCAGTGGACATATAGGCTATATGCATTGCAAAATTATTCAGTGAAATAATATCATAAATTTTTCCAAATCTTGGGAAAGGTATGGAAAACCAGGTATAGAAAGCATTAAGAACTCTATGTGTACATAATAAGAAAAGAATCACTGTATATTATATTACATAAAATTGCAAATACAAATCAAGAATAAATATTGAATGATGTGAGAGAGAAAAGTCAAAGCACTTATAAAGTAAACATATCCAATGAGCAGCAGGTTTCTCACTAGAAACTTTAAAGGAAATCCCTGAAGAAATGAACAACAATTAAAAAAAAACTAGAAAGTGTGTGGAAAAGGTGGACATCATGTTAAGCAGGATAGGTTACAGACATAAAGCCAATTATGGCATGTTTTTCTCATATGTGGGTTATGACATATAATAAGAATAACCTGAAAAATAGAAAAGATATTACTAGGGAAGGGGACTTGAGGAGCAGGGGTGAGGGAAAGAAAGTGAAAAAAAACGTGAAGTAGGAAGGGTGGATAAGATTCAAGTGAGATGTGTGTATATGGAAATGTCAGAATGAAATGCAATTATTTGGATAAATAAGGAGTCAACATCTCTAGTTTAAAAAAACAGCTATTTTTAGAACATGTACAAATTGTTATAATGACACTATAGAGGAAACACAACATACCAATTTAAAAATATTTCTTTTTTATATAAAAAAATAGAAATCCATAAAGCATCTTACATTACTATTAATGTAAATTTTTTCAGATAATATTGTTTCAGATTATAATGTTCCTATATTTAGTTTTTTAAAAACTGTATCCAAAATTATTAAGAAAAAATTTAAGAAAAATATGAATGCGCTTTATACTGACTTTTTCACTGCTCCTTTGTAATCAAAACATATTTTATTCCTACTTATTTAATAGGGTAGGAACAACCAGAGAAGTTCACTATAAAATGTCTTACCTTTTTTGGCATTTTTCCCAATTCTACGTTTTCCTTTTGTACAATCAAACATTATTTTCCTGTTGCCATATATAGAAAAGTAATAAATTAGTATTTTAATACTGAATGGAAAATATTAACCAAATATACTCTTGAGAGAATTTTAGACATTATCAGAGCTAATAACAGAATTCTATCCCATGTATTTCAAACATGTAAGCTCTGCACACATTTTATTAACCATATAGTTATTTGTATGTAGGTTTTTTTTTCATTATTTTGTTTTGCTTTTGAGCTGAAGTTTCACCATAATGGTTCCCAGGCCGTTCTCAAACTCCTGGACTCAAGCGACCCTCCTGCCTCAGGCTCCAAGTGTCTGGGGTTAAGGAACTTGCCACTGCACCCATAGGCTTGTAATCAAAGAAGAAAAAAGAAAGGTGAAGTGATCATGCATTGAGGAAATTACAGCTCAATATATTAACTAGAATAGCTTGACATAAAGAAACATGTCCTGAATACAGATCCTCTCTCTGTAAACAATAGCTCTTTCATCTTGCACAAGTCATTCCTCCTGGGCTCAAGTTTCCTTCTAAAAAATAAGATGATACTTCATTAGTTCACCAGATTGTTTTGAAGAATTAAGGAGACAATATTAGACCATGCTAAGAGAAATAGTTGTGAAATAATTAGTTCTTTAATGCTGAACAATTTTGGAAACAAAAATGAAATCCAAAGTCTAAGTTATCACAGGTTTTAATATTCAAATGTTACAGTTATTGGAAAATACTATTATTTTATTTTGAATAATAACTGTGTTCTTCTTTAGGCCTCATAATTAAGAGCAAATCAGCATTTGAATAATTCATAGTTCAACTTAATTTATATAAGTGTCTTATATCCTTAAATCACATAATATAATTTTCCCTGTTATGAAACTAATCAATTGGACCCAGGGCAGAAAATTAACAAAGGCCAAAACTTGACTTGGACTGCTACTGTTCTTTCTCTATAATGTTCAATGGAACCAGCAGATCTATGTTAAAAGGATGCTGAGTCTCCATGTTCACCTTCAACTGCCTTCAATGACAAAAATCCTCTTTTATACATGGATACTGATGAGTCATTATGGGGCTTAACTCTCTTAGATGCAATGAATCTTTGAATCTAAAGCTGAATTCTGCTTAATTACTTCCCTGTGAGGTAGAACTTGAAATATTCTGAAACCTTCAGGCAGAGGTCAAGTATCTTGGGAAATTTTCATCACAATTGAATAAAAATCACTAGAGATTCCAATCAAAGTTATCACACATCCCCCTTGGTAACAGTAATATGGGACTTCTGCCTATCAAAGAAATGTGCTTCACAAGACATAATGAGGCTTTTGGGTATTGATCTGTTAGCAAATATAAAAGTCAACTGATCTCTTCATGGGACATTATTTGAAGCTGTCTGATAGCTTTTAAATGTTTTTAACTATTATTTGCAGAAAAGACAAACAAAAGCCTCAAAGAACAATTCACCATGAAGATTTTGGCTGAGGCATGAGCTCAATGTAAGGCTTTAAGTGGGGACAGGGTCAGTGTGCTCACTATGTGTGTGATGAAAGCTAGGTGACCCACATGCCAAAGAATGCTGCTGCTTTGGAAACCATAAGTGAGAATAACAGCACATGTATATGTGAACTCCAAAAAAAAATGTCATTTTCAAACCTAAGTGTGTATTTCCAGGAGGACTTAGGGACAGAGATCAGTCGGGACAACTGGGTAGTAAAAGGTAACAATTACCACACTACAAGATCAGTTCTAATAGCAGCACTGCAGCAACAAATTTGATAGAAATGACAGAAACAGAATAATGATTTAAAAGTCCTTTTTCTCCTCCTCCAGATGAGTGGTAAAAAAGGACTGACTGTCTTCCTTGAACTTAAGGAATGCATTGGTCCTGGGGAGATTCCAGAAGGATGGCAGGAAAGTAAGCCCCCAGGGGAAAGTAAGGAGATTTTTACTAAACTGAACATTTAAAGGCAAAATATCTAATTAGAAAAATCAAAGTTGTGACATTGTTTGCCATGGGTAGACGTTATACTTGGAATGAAGTGGACAACGCTGGGATCTATAAGGATAAAAGTTTATAAAGTTTGGAGATATAGGTTGGAGGTGTATATCTCAGTGGTAGAGGGCATGCTTGAGGACCTGGGTTCAATCAATCCCCAACACAGCACCAGCAGAAAAAGAAAAAGCCCTGCAATAAATCCTGTACTAATCACTAGTGCTAATTAGCCTAGATTTTGCACTGCTTATTGCTGATGATGGGACTCACTCACTGCCATTTCTAACATATTTGAACTATGAATACTCAAATGATATGTAAGATGCAATAGTTGTACTCATTTTGAACTTCCACTTAATGTTGATTAGTACTGTAATTAAAATACTTACATATTGCAGCCACTAGCAACAGAATAACATAATGCAGTCCCTCCATCCACATCTTCCGCAAAAACGTCAATACCTTCCTCAATAAGAAGGTTGATGATTTCTGGTGATTCATATCTCACAGCAAGCATGAGGGCTGTTCTAAAATACCAGAGAAATAACTTTGTTATTAGGTACTTTAATAAAGTTGTATAAAGAGATAATTTGATGTATCTTACCAATTTAATACCTTGCTTTACATATATTAACAGACATAAGTATCTTGGGGGGTCATCTGTGCAAATCATCTCTAGGCTTAAAAGAAAAAAAAAGAGAGAGGAAATCTTTTGTCCCAATGGGGAATTACATAGTAGAAATTATCAGCATAAAATCACTTGATGGACAATAACTGTGAGGAGGTGATTTATCTGAAGTACATAAAAGATTTCAATGAAGAATGCTCCATTTCTTCCTTAGTCTGATGTGACATATTATAACTCACAGTCAGCTAACAGTCAAGAAAATAAAGACTGTGAGCAGGCTTAAAACAACAACAACAATAACAATGGTGATAATCAGTTGTTATTGCTTCCATTAATGACAATGAAAGCAAGCATTTACTAAGGACTGAAATCAATGCTATATGCATTATCTTACAACCACACTTCAAGCATGTTTTACTCTTTTTCATATTAGGAAATATAGTTAGTGATAGTAATGTTTCCAAAGTGCCACACTTTGTAACTAGGAAAGCTCAAAATGCAACCTAGTCATGTGTGAATTTAAAGCTTATCTCCTTTCTGTTCACTACACATCTATGTCTTTTCTTCATTAAGGGAAATGTTTACACCATTAAAGTTATTTTTCTTCCCTTGGCCATTTCCAATTGGAAATAAAAGCATCAGGGCTGGGGTTGTAGCTGGAGGTAACTCAGTGGTAGAGTGCTTGCCTAGCACATGTGAGGCACTGGGTTCAATCCCCAGCACCACAGAAAAATAAATAGAATAAAGGTATTGTGCCCATATACAACTAAAAATATACTTTAAAAAGAAAGAAAAGCATAAAAATACATTAGAATATGAACAACAACTAGCAATAGCAATTAATGATCACTTAGGGATAAGCTAACATTGATATTCTTCAAACAAAGCAATTTAGAGTCATCCAAAAGCAAAAAAAAAAAAAAAAAGATTATCAAAGCCCACTTAAGCTTAATATACCATTTATAGGTAAATACAATAGAGTTTAAAAATTCATTATTGAATCAAAAACTACCAAAATCCATACTTATTTAAAACTTTCAGTAATACATGATCATGTTGTTTTAGTCAGCTTTTTCACAGCTATGACCAAAGACCTGATCAGCATAATTATAGAAGAGATATGGTGTACTTGAGGCCTCATGGTTTCAGAGGTTCACAAGCCTGGCTCGATTTCCAGGGGCTGGGGCTGAGGCTAGACATCATGGCAAGAGAGTGTGGCAGAGGGAAACAGTTCACATCATGGTGATCAGAAAGCAGGGAGAGGCCTCCATTTGCCAGGTACAAATGTATACCCTAAAGCCATGCCCCCAATTCCAACCTCCTCCAGCCATACCCTACCACTTCAGATACCACTCACTTAATCCCTATCAGGGAATTCATTCACTGATTTAGGTTAAGATTCTCACAACCCTATTATTTCTCCTCTGAACCTTCTTGCATTGTCTCACATGTGAGCTTTTGGGGGATACCTCATATCCAAAACATAACACAAGTGAACACCAAAATCAACTATTTCTACATAAAACATGGTTTGTGTTCATATTTTTCACTCTACTCCAATACTTATAAGTTAATATTCTACTTCCCATTAAGTTAATATTTGGCCTGAGTGATTGTTTTTAAAAAATAAACTACTATACCTTCCCCTGTTATCAACTGCATGTATATTTGCTTTTGCCTTAATTAAAAATTCTGCAATATGGTGTTTGTTTTCCTTTAGAGCAAGTAAAAGTGGTGTGCAGCCATCCTGGAAAACAAGAAGAACAATGTATTAACAAAATTCTCAATAGAACTGAAAATCTTATATCAAACCATAGGAACATGAAATTTACTATATTAAGTAAATAAGGAGCAGCTCTTCCTTCTACCACCCTGCACTTCCACATGAATTGCTCTTTCACTTTACAATGCCCTCCTCTGCCTAGAGTGGCACAGAAACTCTAGTCTTCTCTAAAATTTGCTCTAAAAGTTTACTCCTTCCAGGAATTTTTCCCTCTCTCACACCCTTTATCATGGTATCTTGGAGTTATGTGATTGCCACTACCACCTATTGAAACAAAAAATTCATGAGGACAAGGACTGTATCTTTATCCTCAATGATCCCACAATTAAAACACAATAGTAAAATGATTTAAGTATCTTATTGAATTAATGAGCTAAACTTTCATCACTAATGAGACAGCATCAAAGACCACATCTAAGATTTATTGGGATAGAATAAGTCACAGAATTTCAAACCAAAGAAATGCACAATCTCTTCAATGAAATAATATCAGAAAATTTCCCAAATATGAAAAATGAAGTGTACAATCAAGTACATGAGGCTTACAGGAGGGCTGGCATTGTAGCTCAGTGGTAGAGCGCTTGCCTCACATGTGTGAGGCCCTGGGTTTGATCCTCAGCACCACATACAAAGCAATAAAATAAAGACATTGTGTCCATCTACAACTAAAAAAAAATTTTTTAAAAAAAGAGGCTTACAGGACACCAAATGTACAAAATTTCAACAGATCTACACCAAGACACATTATAATGAAAATGTCCAACATACAGAGTAACAATAGAATTTTAAAGGCTGCAAGAGAGAGGAACCAGATTACATATAAGGGGAGACCAATTCGGATCTCAGCAGATTTTTCAACCCAGACACTAAAAGCCAGGAGACCATGGAACAATATATTCCAAGCTCTGAAAGACTATGGATGCCAACCAAGAATCCTATATCCAGCAAAACTGAGCTTCAGATTTGATGATGAATAAAAACCTTCCAAGATAAACAAAAGTTAAAAGAATTTATAGCAAGAAAGCCTGCACAACACAGCATTCTTG
>PVHX01035354.1:0-11681 GCA_004024805.1 Geosciurus inauris
GGCAGAAGCAGGAGGATCCAGAGTTCAAAATCAGCCTCAGCAATGATGAGGCGCTAAGAACTCAGTGAGACCCTGTCTCTAAATAAAATAAAAAATAGGGCTGGGGACGTGGCTCAGTTTTCAAATGCCCCTAAGTTCAATCCCCAGTACCCCTCCCCGGCCCCCCCAAAAAGTATCATTCTCAGTTTCCTCATATAAGTTCCCTTTCAAATCCGTGACTTGCATTTACTAGAATACAAGGAAAAGGGCAATCTTTAAAATGTAAAATACAAACTCAAACACCTGAGAAAGGATATGAAGACATCTTTGAAGGAAGGAATTAGTTTTACCTAAAGAACATGGAAGTTATTTTAGATAAAAGATATTTCAGTAAGCTGTAAGTTTAGACCACTGAAGTATGAAAAACAAAAACAAAATGTTTTGAAAGAAAGTTGACTAAATATAGATAGACCTTAAAACTTGCTTCATTCCCAATCAAGACAAGGGTTAAGTCTGCCTAATACAGCTCCTTATCCTTCCCAAGATTTTGACCCCAAAGGCATTCCCCAGTAAACAGAACTGTTTATTGGGGAATGCCTTTGGGGTCAAAAGTTAGTACCAGTAACGACTGGAGAAAACTGGAAGGGACATGGGTTTGAGAGTTCAATCACTAGCAGACTAGATGGCAATAAGGACCCATCACTGGTCAGAGAACAGGTTTTTTTTCTGACACAGGTGCTGGTACAATTCTTAAACTCACCAGTGGTGAACAGTGTTGGACTATCTGTGGAAGAGACCACACTACTTAATTAGATATATTAGGCACCTGAAGATAGAGAAAATAGTAACTATAATGACAATGAAACTGAAAGATTATTATTGCTAAACTCAATTAGGAAAAGATAACAAAAGGGTAAGAGTGATTAACAGTCTAGTGAATATCAAAAATAAATAAAGGCATTCTGTCCATCTACAACTACAAAAAAAAATTAAAAAAAAAAAGAAGGCTGGGTTGTAGCTCTGTGGTAGAGCGCTTGCCTAGTACATGTGGGGCATTGGGTTTGATTCTCAGCACCACATATAAATAAATAAAATAAAGGTCCATCAAAAATAAATAAGAATTTTTTTTTTTTTAAAAAAGAAAGTCAAATATGAAAGACTCAAGGCATCCTTTATAACTTGCAGAGAGGCTCTTTTCTTACAGCAGGACAGAAAAGGCTGAAGACCAGAACTAGGAATTAATCATCAGAGTGGCAGGGCTCCAAAGAAAATTAATTCACAGTCAAGAGAGATATGTTAGACCCATGTCAGGGACCTGAATGATAAAGAATGAGACTAACACATGGGATAAAGAGGCATCTGAGTTAATGCATTGGTTTCCATGTGGTTTATCCCTTAAAGGTTAACATGTTGGAAAATTGAGCCAAGGGTGATGGAGCTAGAAAATAGCGAGGAACCTTTAAAAGTAGAACCTAGTAGAGGGTCTTTAGGCCATTGGGGAACTGCCCTCCAAAGGGACTAACAGAGCCCTATTGGGGCACCTGAGGATTTTTTCCCCCCAAAAATAGAGAAAGTATGACCCAATTTATTCAAGGTCTGCGAGAAAGAAAAATTATAGGCATGAACATAGGTGCAATATCCTATACAAAATAGCAAAATATAACCATATACACCTAACAATCCATTGTGACCACTATTTGCTTGGTGCCAAAGCATGGGAGTGATTTGACATTTAAAAATCTGTAAATCCATTAAAGACCCATAAATATAGTAGTATTAACAAATTAAAAGAAAAAATATGATATTTTAGTAGATGTGATAATCTGACAAAACTTCAGAAAAATTAGGGAATAGAAATGAATATTCTTAATCTGATCTTAAAATTTTTTTCCATTTTATTTTTTAATTTGTTCTTTTTAGTTATATATGACAGTAGAAAGTATTTCTTTTTTTTGGTACCGGGGATTGAACTCAGGGGCACTCGACCACTGAGCCACATCCCCAGCCCTATTTTGTGTTTTATGTAGAGACAGGGTCTCACTGAGTTGCTTAGCGCCTCGCCATTGCTGAGGCTGTCTTTGAACTCATGATCCTCCTATCTCAGCCTCCACAGCCTCTGGGATTACAGGCAGCCACCATGCCCGGCAGTAAAATGTATTTTGACATATCACACATACATGGAGTATAACTTCCCATTCTTGTGGTTGAACATGATGTGGAGTTACATTGGTCGTGTATTCATATATGAATATAGCAAAGTTATGTTCAATTCATTCTACTGTCTTTCCCATCCCCATCTCCCACTCTTCCCCCATTCTAATCCAGTGAACCTACACATCTCACCCCACCCCTGCCTTTTATGGGTCAGCATCCGCATATCAAAGAGAACATTTGGGGGCTGGGATTGTGGCTCAGTGGTAGAGCGCTTGCCTCACATGCGTGAGGCACTGGGTTCGATCCTCAGCACCACATAAAAATAAATAAAGTTATTGTGTCTATCTACAGCTAAAAAAAATTAAAAAAAAAAAAAGGGAACATTTGGCCTTTCTTTGGGGGGGGGCGGTGGCTTATTTCACTTAGCAGGATTCCATCCATTTACCAGCAAATGCCATAATGTCATTCTTCTTTATGGCTGAATAATATTCCATTGTATGTATGTACCTGAGTTCTTAAGACGACAAGTTGTTATAAAAGCCTGAGCCTGATCTTTGATTTCTTCCTTTCATATGTGTTCCTGCCATTGTGATGACATCTACCATGAGGTCCTCACAAAAGACAAAACAATGCTGGCACTCTGTCCTTGAATCTCTAGAACTCCTGAGATAAATAAGCCTCTTTTCATTATAAAGTTATATAATGCCTCTGGCATTTTGTTATAGTAACACAAAATGAACTACTACAATGCCCCTCCAAAATCTCAAGTGCCCATATATCCCTTAATCCCAGGATGTGGGGGCTTGCCTTGAGATGGCGCGGAGCAGCCAGCTCGGGACTTACCATGCTGCCCTGAGAAAGCCACATCCCCTCACCCTTATTGGCTGACCTCTGCTTCTGTGCTACCCTAGCTAAGTGACCCTATACTGTTTCATGTGGACAGCCCCCTTCCGCCTTCGCAGCTTAGAAACAGGACACCGCTGGACTCCCTCCCCTATATAAGCTTATAACCTCCCCTCAATAAAACAGTTCTTGCTTAAGACGAGACCCCCCGGCTCATGCGTGGTGATTACCTGCAAGGCAGCTTTACTGTTCTCAGTTCGTGTTTGTCGGGGGCTCCCGGGGAGCTCCTCCCACCCGCAGGCCGAAGGGGAGATTGCTACCTGGCTGGGGAAACCCCGATACCAGGAGACCACAAAAGCAGCCCATACTTCCTATAAGAGCAAATACTATCCCCTTGCTCAAAAATAACAGAGCCTTCCTCACCCTACTCCCAAAACAATGCCACCTCAGCATCTATTACTCTTAGCTAACTACCATGCCTCCTACCAAGTAGTCTTTTAACAGCACAACCCAGCCCAGATGTTCTGGTCCTGATAAGAACAGCAGGGAGCTGTAAAATTTAGCCACTTTCAGTCAGATTTTGGGTCAGATGGTGGTACACACTTGTAATCCCAGTGGCTCAGGAGACTGAGGCAGGAGGATCTCAAGTTCAAAGCCAGCCTCAGCAACAGTGAGGCGCTAAGCAACTCAGTGAGACCCTGTCTCTACATAACACAAAATAGGGCTGGGTATGCGGCTCAGTGGTCAAGTGCCCCTGAGTTCAATCCCCAGTCTTCACTTACAGAATGTATAGATGAGATTATAAGACTTTCAAAACAGCAGCTGCAGAGTATTAAGCTTTAAGTATAGGAACCTTTAAGTATAGCACCACAGTTACTTTCCTTAGCAACTCACTATTGCTGAGGCTGGCTTTGAACTCGCGATTCTCCTGTCTCAGCCTCCCAAAGTGCTAGGATTACAAGCATGAGCCACCACACCCGGCTAGGATCTTGATTTTTTTATTGGAGCAACCACCCTCAGCATCTTTATATTCCATTCTTTTTTGGGAGGGGCCGGGGTACTGGAGATTGAACTCAGGGCTACTCGACCACTGAGCCACATCCTATGCCTAATGTCTGGACTTGAGCCAGTTTGACTCTGAACTCAGGATTTGTGTGATTTCTACAGGGATGACCCTGTTAAATACTGCATCCTCCAGGGGTATAGCACTAATTTCTGCTCCCTCCCTTGCCCTGATATTGTTGTGTTTGTATTTATTATCTTGGTGGGCGGGATGGGCAGCTTTAGAGGCTTTCTTCCACCTAGGCCTCCCCAGAGTGATTAACTCTTATCTCATAGGCCTAGGACCCAAAATCTGACTGAAAGTGGCCAGTATCCAAGAGAAAGTAACTTGCACCACCCAAGTATAACAATTCCCTGAAAAATTCTGACCTATATGCTATAGGTTTCAAGGACTGTGGTGCTATACTTAAAGGTTCCTATACTTAAAGCTTAATACTCTGCAGCTGCTGTTTTGAAATTCTTATAATCTCATCTATACATTCTGTAAGTGAAGACCAACAGGAAAATGGAGCCGGGGCTTGGAGTCAAGCTCATGTGGTCCACCCTCTGCCACCTTCCCAGGAAAGACTTCAAGCCCCAACTCCATGCTCTCTGGATCCATCCCTTCCCTCCTTGGGCTGGCAGTGCCACAGTGATTTGGTGGGTGATTACACAGAAGTTTCTTGCTCATTTTCAACCCAGGTGTATTAGGCAGGTAAATTATGCAGTTGCTCGGTGTAGAGTTGTCTATTCAGGTAACAGACTAGAGAACACTCTAATGTTCTGAGGACAAATTGTCATGGGTAGCTGGAGTCTGGAAGTGTCATCATAGGCTCATAAGGACTAGGAAATAAATGAAGTTCTGGCTCAAATCCAGATCACAGTGTGTCTCCTGGGTCTGTGGGCCCTCCAAGTAATCATTTCCCTGGTCCCTGAATGTAAAATTGAGATAGACACACTTGGAAATTTGTACAGCCTTCATTTTGGGTCCTAGGCCTATGAGATAAGACTTAATCACTCTGGGGAGGCCTAGGTGGAAGAAAGCCTCTAAAGCTGCCCATCCCACCCACCAAGATAATAAATACAAACACAACAATATCAGGGCAAGGGAGGGAGCATAAATTAGTGCTACACCCCTGGAGGATGCAGTATTTGACAGGGTCATCCCTGTAGAAATCACACAAATCCTGGAAAAAGGTAGAAACTTATGAAAAACTCAGTCTAACAGTAGTTCTGACTGCAAGTGCCATGCCAGATGTGCTATCTTTGCTAGAACAGATTAGCACAGACCCAAGAGCATAGTAGTTGCCAATGACTGGAGGAATAAGTTCTTGTTTTACACCTATTAGAAAACAGGATCAGAAATAATTCACATTCACACAGGACAGATTCCAGCATTATGTCAACCTTGCCAGCCTCTGGCATATTACAGTCTTAAGAGATATAGCTTGATGAGAGTGGTGGCACATGCCTGTAATTCCAGAGACTTGGGAGTCTGAGGCAGGAGTATTGCCAGTTCCAGCCCAGCCTCAGCAACTTAATAAAGCCGTAAGCAACTTAGCAAGACCCTGCTTCAAAATGAAAAATAAAATGGGCTGGGATGTAGCTCAGTGTAAAGCACCCCTAGGTCCAATCCCTGATACCAAATAAATAAATAAAATTTCTTTCTTTTTCTTTTTTCTTTTTTGGTACTGGGGATTAAACTCTGGGGCACTCGACCACTGAGCCACATCCCCAGCCCTGTTTTGTGTTTTATATAGAGACAGGGTCTCACTGAGTTGCTTAGCACCTCGTCGTTGCTGAAGGCTGGCTTTGAACTCGCGATTCTCCTGTTTCAGCCTCCCTAAGTGCTGGGATTACAGGTTTGCGCCACCGCGTCTGGCTAAATAAAATTTCTTTTTAAAGGACTGGGGATGTAACTCAGTTGATGAATGAATAAACAAAACAAATACAATGGAATATTATTCAGCAATAAAAATAAGTGAACTACTGCCAGGGGCAGAGGCACATACCTTTAATCCCAGAGACTTGGGAGGCTGAGGCAGGAGGATCACAAGTTTGAGGCTAGCCTAGGCAAGCAATTTAGTGAGACCCTGTCGCAAAACGAAAAATAAAAAGGACCTGGGATGTTGCTGAGTGATACAGCACCCTAAGTTCAACTCCAGAAACACACACACATATACACAAAGCAAGTAAGTAGGCAGGCAGGCAGGCAGGCGGGGCCAGTGGCTTACACCTATAATCCTAGCAGCTCAGGAAGCTGAGAGAGGAGGATGGCAAGTTTGAAGACAGCCTCAGCAACTTAGCAGGGCCCTATGCAACTTAATGAGAACCTGTCTTAAAATAAAAAGGGCTAGGGGGGCTGGGGCTATGGCTCAGCGGTTGAGTGCTTGCCTTGCATGCATGAGGCACTGGGTTCGATCCTCAGCACCATATAAAATAAATAAAGATATTGTGTTCATCTACAACTAAACAAAATATTAAAAAAGGGGGGGGGGCTAGGCATGTGGCTCAGTGGTTAAGCACCCCTGGGTTGAATCCCCAGGACCCAAAAAAGAAAAAAGAAAGAATGAAGTAGTGACACATGCTACAACATGGATAAACATTAAAAACATTTCTCTACAGAAGCCAATCACAAAGGACCATATACTGTTATGATTCCATTTATGTGAAATGTTCACAATAGGTGGACCTAGAGAAACAGAAATTAAGTTAGTGGTGGTCTATGGCTGGGAGCTTGGGGAGTGATGTTAATGGGAACAGGGATTTTGGGGGGAAAGATAATGAAAATGCTATAAAACTGAAAAGATTGTTGTCCAACTGTAAATATAATAAAAGTCACTGAACTGTACTCTTTTGATGAGTAAATTGTACTGTACATGAACTGTATCTCAACAATGCTGTTAAATAAAATGTAGTTCAGAGTTGGGAATGTAGTGCAGTGGTAGACTGCTTTCCTAGCATGTCTGAGACCCTGGGTTCTATCCCCACTATCACACAAAGTAGTCAATCCGCACAACACAAAGTATACTATGGTAGTATTTTAGTCATCTATTTCACTGCTGTGACTAAAGGATCCAACCAGAACAACTACAGAGGAGGAAAAGTTTATTTGAGGGCTCACAGTTTCAGAGGTCTCAGGCCACAGAAGGTAGGCTCCATTCCTCTGGGCTCAAGGTGAGGCTGAACACCATGGAAGAAGAGTGTGTCAGAGGGAAGTGGCTCACAACATGGTGATCTGGCAGCAGAAAGAGACTCCACTCTCCAGATACAAAACATATATACACCAAAGCCACACCCTCCTCCAGCCACACCCTACCACTTCATTAACTACTCAGTTAATTCCTATCAGGGGACTGAATCACTGATTGGGTTAAGACTCTTAGAACCCAATCATTTCTTCTCTGAACCTTCTTGCACACACACACTGAGCTTTTGGGGGACACCTCACATCCAAACCATAAAAGCATGGTATTGCACTGACTAGACCCCCCAAATAAACTTTCAGGATTGACCTGTTGCCCCAACTACTGGAAATTCTGTTGGCAGATAGTCTATAGCTACCTTTACAGATTGCCTCCAATGCTAAGAGGTACCACATTCTTAGAAGGTCCACATCCAAATAAGGACAGGACATAAGATTAGCCATTACAGCGTGGCATGGGACAATTCTAAGAGACCACATTAGCCCGTGAGGCCCATGAGAGTTGCTCTTATATCTCTCTTACTATTGGATCTCTATTAACTTCTCCTTCTGCCCAAATACTGTTGCTCTTTTGTTATTTCTTTATTTATTTTGGTGCTGGGGACTGAACTCAGGGATACTCAACCACTGAGCCACATCCCCAGCCCTATTTTGTGTTTTTATTTAAAGACAGGGTCTCACTGAGTTGCTTAGCGCCTCACCATTGCTGAGGCTGGCTTTGAATCCACAATTCTCCTGTCTCAGCCTCCCAATGTACTGGGATTACAGGTGTGCACCACCCCACCTGGCTCTGTTGCTCCTTTAAACAAGAAGTGATCCCAAGGGCACTGGGTATTTTTGTTTTATTTTTTGTTTTGTTTTGTTTTAGTTGTAGATGGACACAAGATCTTCATTTATGTTTTTATTTTTATGTGGTGCTGAGTATCGAACCCAGCGCCTCACGCATGCGAGAGGCAAGCGCTCTACCAGAGCCACAATCCCAGCCCCCAAGGGCACTGTTAATAAACATTCTTCACACTGAAATGCGTCTACTTCCCAAAGAACTCAATTTAGAACAGTAATCCTTTAACAACAGGGCTTATGCTGACATTTTGCCAGTCATCTGATACCTCCCAATTCTAATATCAAGCTACTGAAATCACAGACCACAAATTTTCAATACCACATGGTCCTTTCAAATGTTCCAAGGGCTCTTACAGACCTCTGATTTCTATATTAGATTATACTGGATTATTCCAAACTCACAAAACTCTAGTTATTTTGATTGATATTATAAACTGGCTCAAGTCACTTAACTCTACCTATCACAAAGTTATATATTTTAGCCTATAATTTTATAGTTTTGCCCTTGAGATTGTTTTCCTTTTTCTTCCCCCTGCCTTTTTTTAAAGACAGAGTATTACTACTAGGTTGCCCAGGCTGGCATCAAATCTGTGAACCTCCTACCTCAGCCTCCCAAATCACTGAAATCACTGGTATTATAGGCATGCACCCCCACACCTGGCCCATTGAGAATCTTTATAAGTATTAGGTAGATCCTATTAGGTAGATGCTACACGAGCCCAGAAACCTAAATAGCTTTTGCTATAATACTTGTTATAAACATCAACTCTGAAGGAAAATATTAGCTTTAACAAAACCAAGCAGAAAATGAAATTTTCATTTTTCATCTGAATATATTGTTTGAATCCTTCATTGAACAAATACTATACTGGATATCAGTAGTAAATATCAGTCAGTGGCCTTAGCTGGTTTCATTACTATCACAACAGCAGCACAAGGAACCCAAAACACTGTGCAACAAAATTGTCAATTAGAGCCAGGAATGGTGGCCCATGCCTACAATCTCAGCTACTCAGAAGGTTGAGGGAGGAAGATCACAAGTTCAAGACCAGCCTCATTAACTTATCAAGACCTTGTCTCAAAATAAAAAATAGAAAAGGCTAGGAATGTAGCTCAGTGGTCAAGCACCTCTGGGTTCAATCCCCAGTACTAAAAAAGAAGAAAAGAAAAAGAAAAATAGGTTATTATCAGTCACCTTCTTCCAATGTCTTCACATTTACAAATGGCAAATTAAGCCTGTCACTTTGGCTGTCTGAGGATATTCAAGTGGACTGAAATTGATACTACTTAATAAATGTTTTAGTGCTACTTACATTTTGAAAATGAAAGCCTTATTTTCTAACAAGAAAACTTAAACGACCTGGAAAAATTCCAATTCTACAAATCACTAATACACAAAAAAGAATGAATTCGACAATTTTAGAGATACTCTTCAACAAGTGAATAATAAATATTACAGTTAAGGCAGTTAAGTTATACCTATTTTTCAAAAGAAAATAAACTAATGTGCTACTTGCAAAAAAGAATTATATTAGAAGTATATCATAGGATCAGTGACCACACTGGGAATATCAGCTTTCCTTTCATACCATGATTATTACCCATGGAAACATTCACATCATTAAGTATGCATCCTCACCTATGAATAAACACTAGCACCTGCTTTTACATTCTGAGAGCTCCAAGATAGGTGACAACTTGTTGGGAATGGACAGTAGAGAACTACAAACAGTGCAGAACCATCCATGAAACAATCAACCCTTAGTAGGACAAATCAAATAAGCATTGATTTAAAATTGACCATGTACTTACTGCAAGGCTGAGGCAGGAGGATTGCTTGAGCCCAGCCAGGAGCTTAAGGCCAGGTATGGACAACATACCAAGACCCATCTCAAAAAACAATAAAAATAAAAAAGACTAGGCACATTGAACCTTGAAAACAGCTATATGGTTTGTTTTGAAAGTCAATAGCCTATTTTTAAAAAAATTTTTTTAGTTGTAGATGGACACAATATCTTTATTTATTCATTTTTATGTGGTGCTGAGGATCAAACCCAGTGCTTCATGCATGCAAGGCAAGCGCTCTACCACTGAGCTACAATCCCAGCCCCATCAATAGCCTATTTTTATTTTATTTTATTTTTTTTTATTTTTTATTTTTTTAAATTTTTTTGGAGTTGTAGGTGGACACAATATCTTTATTGATTTATTTTTATGTGGTGCTGAGGATCGAACCCAGTACCTCACACACGCGAGGCAAGCGCTCTACCACTGAGCCACATCCCCAGCCCCTCAATAGCCTATTTTTAAATGCTAAAGCTTAAAATCTAGCAGATGAAGGGAGCATTTTGTACTCAATAAGAATCTCCAAAACTGTATCCTATAAAACCAATGAAAAGCAGTAAAATCTGTCAGATTCAACTTCATCAGCTCACACCAGCAATCCCAAATACACAGGAGACTGGAGCAGGAAGATCACAAGTTCAAAAGCATCCTAGGCAACCCACCAAGACCCTATCTCAAAATACAATTTTAAAAGGACTAGGAATGTAGTTTAGTGGCAGAACATTTGCCCAGCATGTGCAAGGCCCTGTGTTCAATCCTAAGTACAGTTTAAAAAAAAAACACACATACACACAAAAAAACACTTTTTTGAAACTCTGAAAATTAACCAAATGCTAGTAACAATCCAAAGATTTATTTTTATTTTATTTTTTAAAGACATACAGGTTTATTTAGGAAAGCAAGGAATACACATTCAAGAGAGAATGTTGGCCATCTCCAGGAGGAGAAACAGCTGATATTTATTTTTTAAACATAGCTGATGCTGCCAGGCATGGTGGTGCACTCCTTATAATCCTAAATTGCAAGTCCAGGCCTTGATAAGTTAGCAAGACCCTGTCTCAAAAATAAAATATAAAGGACTGGGATGTAGCTCAGTGGCAAAATGCCTCTGGATTCAATCCACAGTGACAAAGAGAAGGGGTTTAAAAAAAAAAACAAAAAACCCAGCTGATTCTAAAACTAGCGAAAAACAAGAAAAAAAAAAAAGCAAAGAATTTGAATAGACATTTCTTTAAGGAAGACACACAAATGACTAATATGCACATGAAATTATGTTCAACATCACTAATCTTTAGAGAAACAACTCAGTGATATATGACTTCACATTTATTAGGATAGCTATCATGTAAGACAGAAAATAACAAGTGTATAAGGATGTGGAGAAATTGGAAACTTGATACATTGCTAATGAGAATGTAAAATGGGGCATGTTTTGAGGAAAACAGTATGGTGGCATCTCAAAAATTAAAACCAAACTGGGGGGGCTGGGATTGTAGCTCAGCAGTAGAACGCTTGCCTCGCAGACGTGGGGCCCTGGGTTCGATCCTCAGCACCACATACAAAGCAATAAAACAAAGACATTGTGTCCATCTACAACTAAAAAAAAATACTTAAAAAAAAAAAAAAAAAAACAAGCCGGGCGCGGTGGCTCAAGCCTGTAATCCCAGCACTTAGGGAGGCTGAGACAGGAGAATCGCGAGTTCAAAGCCAGCCTCAGCAACAGCGAGGCGCTAAGCAACTCAGTGAGACCCTGTCTCTACATAAAACACAA
>PVHX01035355.1:0-11589 GCA_004024805.1 Geosciurus inauris
GATTTTATGACATTTGCCAATAAATGGATAGATCTGGAGACTATCATGATAAGTGAAATAAGCCAATCCCAAAGCACCAAAATTTGGATGTTCTTTCTGATATGCGAATGTTAAACCACAACAATGAGGAGGAGAAGTATAGAAGTTCAGTGTATTATTCAAAGGGGAGTAAAGATAAGGGAAGGTGATAGAAATAGGAAAGGCAGTGGAATAAATCAGGCATACCTTTCCTATGTACGTATATGAATACACTACAGTGAATGTAAACATCATGAACATCTGTAATACTTGGATCCTAACTGGAATAAGATATATTCCATGCTTGTATAAATATATCAAAATAGATTCTACTGTCTTGTATAACTAAAAAAAGAAAAAGAAAGAGATTATCAAAACTATGCAAATTAACAACACATCCTTAAACTACATTAAAGGAGATATCATAGGTGAAATTAAAAATAGTTAAAGATGAAAATGTTAACCCAATACTAAGATTCATGGGATGTACTGAAAGTTGTGCACAGAACAAAATTATAGCTGTACATGGATGCACTAAAAGAAATCAGATCAAAAATCAATAATTTTGCATCCCAAAGACCCTAAAAGAGGAGCAAATTAAACCAAGAGCTATTAGAAGAAAAAAAATTAGTAAGATCAGAAAAAAGACAAATTAAATTGGAAATGTAAAATAATATAACAATAGTTCTTCAAAGAGATTAATTAAATAGACAAATTTTATTTGAAGTGAGAAAGAATAAAGAGAAGATACAAATATCAAAAATCAGAAATGGAAAGTATACACAATAGTATTGACCTTGAATTAATAAAACAAATTGTTATAAGAATATGAATAATTATATATCAAAAATTATATACTCTAGATGAAATGGACACATTTTTAGCCATACAAATTGCTTAAACTAATTGAAGAGGAAATGAAGAATCTAACCAGACCTATAATAATGTGTTGAATTACTAATCAACAAACTTTCAACAAAGGAAATTTCAAACTCAGATTGTTTATTGGTATATATTACTGAACATTAAAAAATAAAAATAAAAACAGTGAATACCAAGCCTTCTCAAAATAAAAAAAAAACTAAAAAATAATAGGGAAGAAATATTTCCTAACTCAAACTATTTGCCTAATAGTAACCTAATAACAAAACCAGACAAATGATACCATAAGAAAATTTCAGAGCAGTATTCTTTATGAATATACTTGCAAAATCCTGAACAATATCATCAAACTGGATCTGACCACATATTATTTTACACAAGGACCTAGTGAAATTTACTCCAAAAATTCATGGATCACTCAAAATAGAAAATACACATTATATTCCACATTAATAGAATGAAGGGGGAAAACACAGAAGCAAAATATGGCAAAATATGAACATCTCAATGATAAATGATAGGTATTTGTCAAAATTCAATTATATTCCATCATAAAATTACTTAGAGAACTACAAGGAAAATGGGAGGGTCTCAACATGTGAAAGGATATATTTTTATTTTTAACATTGTATTTCTGGAAACTGGGATTGTTTTCTTTCTTTTGAATCCAGCTATTGTGATTTCTTTATATTTTTAAGCTTTAATTGATTAAAACTATATAGCAATGGCTATTAAAGGTAAAGAAAATGGTAGAAACTATTGAATAAATTAATCAACAGACAAAAAGGGATAACTCCATGATGACAAGGTATTTAAATTAACTATGTAAATACTGCACCCTAAAGGAGGGGAAGCACAACTCCTCATCCCTTGAGTGTGGGCTGTGGCCAGAGCCTCTCTTCCAAAAATAGAGTAGAGAAGGAAAGAAAAAGTATATCCACACAGTGGGAAAACTTGGCAAACACAGCTTAGCTAGGTTATCCAGGGAGCATCAACATTCATAAACCATGTCGACAGTATGTACCCTTGATGTGGTATGATGTACTTTACTCCTGTGGTCTTACAAAAAAACAGAAGTATAAGTGGGTCCTGAAGGTAGATATGAATGATCAAGGAAGAGACAAAGGAAAGGGAAAAATATGATCCTTGCTGTCAGTGTTCCAACTTTCCTTCCCTATTCTCAGTGTATTCATGTTCTGAAGATGCTGGCTTCCTTCAGCATCCCACAGTTCTTCATCCTACTCTTGGTAATCTCTTTCCACACAGAGGCCTTTTGGGGAGAGTAGTTGGGAGGTACAATGATTGGAGAGGAAAGAGACCACAGAGGTTTTTGCTGGTCCTAAACCCAGGCTACCTCACTAGAATGAAAATTCGAATTGGATTTTCAAATAAATTCTAGGCAACTATAAATCCTCTGTCATTTTCTTTTAATGTGATGATCACTGTTTGATAGGACAGATAAAGCATTTGAAACACTATATTAACCTAAATCACATCTTCCTGGGCTTAGTTGTATGTTTGTTTTCATTTATTATTCCTTGGAACTGTTCCTTGTATGTCTGAACTTCCACCATTTTGATATTAATGTACGGTAAGCAAAAATAACATTGTGGGTTCTAATAGCCTTTTTATATATAAATAAAGATGCTATTACATTTGTTTTTCTTTCTGACATAGTGTAGGCATAACCTTTTTGCCATTGTGTCTTGGGATCATATTATATTGAGACTTTAAGAGTGATTCTTAAGAGCCATTCCAGTTTAGGGAACTGATTAGAGTCAAACAGTTTCCCAAAATTCCTCCTCATCTAACTTGGCTCTGATTTGGTTTGTAGCTATCACATTTCTTCCCTTAGTAATTGAATTAGTCAGTGTTCCTTGAGCAACCCACTCTCTGTATTCTATAAACAGTATGCTAGAATGCTAGATCAGGAACAAGATGGACAAACCGCTTGTCTTAAAGGAACTTTACATTCTAGAGAGGAAGCTGACATTGAACAGATAATCACATATATATACAATATAACACAGGAAGTGATAAGAAACATTGAGAAAGGAATATCAGTTTTAGAAGACAGTCTGAGAGCAGCAGGGTATGCAGTTCAATGCACAGTGGTCTCTGAAGAGACAGCAATTGATCAAAGAACTGCATGAGAGGCATGAATGAGCCACACAAATACCTCAGTATGTTATGGGCAGAACTCAGAAAGACATCAGACAAAATCTTGTTGCTTTTATTAAAAAACAAAAAACCACACATTTTTATTTTTTAGTAAAGATGGAGAGGACACAAACCATGACCACAATGCCCTCCAGCATTTGCATATCTTGCTTAATAATTAGACTGCCTAGGGTTATCTTGTTGAATGTCAGATCTTCATCTATGTAATCAACTAAAATTACATGCTTATTGTTGTAAGTTAAGGCTTGGGATGTGAAATGAGGTCCAGGATACTGGTTATATTTTCATATTTGATCTCAGTGGTGGTCACAGGAGTATATTCATATTGTAAACAGGTATGATTATGCATTTTCCTACATTCTGTATTTCAATATAAAGTCAAAATATATAACTAATTAGCAGTTTTCTTACAAAATGTAAACAAGATTGTATGTGTGTGTGTGTGTGTGTGTGTAGGAATATAATATATCCAACCAAGTACCTGGTATATGTTGGCTATAACAAATGTCATCCTTATTTTGTCTAGCCTAGAAATTTCTTCAAGGAATCCTAGAGGTTTCTTTTAGCTTATTATTGTCAAAAGATTGATTATAAAGTAAATAAATTTTTAAAAATTGATAATGTGTTCAATGACAAAGGAAACAGTGCAAGCCAAACAAAACAAAGCCTTAACACATTTTGTTCCATTGTTTCAGATGTAGAACCTCCATAAAATCTTAAATAAAGCATGCAAGATAATTACATAAAATAATATGAATAAGAATATAATTGCATCAATATCAATATTAATGTTAGTTAATATTATATATTAAGGCACATAAGCTCTATCCAACCTGTTTTAATGTACCTGTGTCAATTTTGTTGAAATATGTGAAGCATTGGAAACTTGGGACTTTATGAGTTTAAGATTTAATCACCAACTGCCAAGGTAAGCTCAGCTTTGCCAAATGTTCAAGTCTTCCTCTCCCTTTCCTCACAGACATTTTTTCCTTCTAATAATAGTTCTATCTCATTTATTTATTTTCTGTCTTCTTCCAATTTTCTATTCATTTTTGTTCAACTAAAAAAATACTAGGGTAGCAGACATCATATATGCAGAACCCTTAAAGGAATCAATGTGAGGGAAGACTTTTGTATTTATCTCTATTCTTCTATTATTTTATTGGGATTGAGAAATTTGTCTCTTATTTTTTTCTCCCTCTTTTTCCTCCCTCTCTCCTCCCTTCCCTCTTCCACTTTCTCTCTCTAGCTTCATCCCTGCATACATTCTATTTCTTTTTTAAGGTTTTGCAACCTTTTCATGTAGCTCATGATTTTTGTCTTTGTTTCAAGGACCTAAACACACATCCTCCCTAAATATGCAAAGAGGAAGAAATGTGATCAGTCAGTCATACAATCACAGCCCCAGAAGCACCTGTGTCTTGCCCTCTTCTCGCAGAATCTCTCCTCACTTGTAAACTCCCCTTTCTAGGAAATCAGACAATCCCTGAAGACTCTCTTCATATTATTCACTTGAAATTTTGAGCCCATCCTATAAGCAAGAAAATATGTGTATTCTCTTTCCCTAACTTGAAACCTTTCCATATTTATCTGTGGGATGGTTTCCATTGCTATAGGAAGTTAAGAAACCTCTGTGTAATTGCAACATTACAGGATTCTTTAATTGAGGCAGGCGACTTTTACAATTTGCTAGAGGTATTCAGAGTCAGCAGTAAATCTTAATGACATGGGCTCAGACCATTTAATCAGGCAGCTTCAAGAAATATCTCTTGAGGCCATTTCATCTCTTTCTCTTGACAGTCTTGACCCAAGATGAGTCTGAGTCCCAAATTCATTAAAGCTCTCAAACCATGACATTTATTTTGTCCTAGGAAAAAAAGTAGGGTTTACCTAATCAGACTTGTCTGCCTAAGAATTCTTGCCATTGTGTTCATCTCGCCCAACATTTGTCATTTCCTGATTCATCACAAATGTTTGCTTATGTAGTAATGAAAAACTGTAGAGCGATTAACAGAGAGTCTTAATAAATCTGTGAGTTAAATCTCTAAATGCTAGCAAGTTTCACATTTTGTCAGGCTAGCACAGTTTGGTATGTAAATTTTGCTCTAGGTCACCATTCAACCAGCTTGCATGGATTCTCTTGAATTTATCCTGGCTTTTTATCCCTGAGAGTTGATTTGGGAAGCAAAATCTCCAAAATATCTATCTGTCTTTTGGGACCCACAAAGAATTGAGACTCAGGTCACAGATGGAAAGTCCTCCAGTCAGGAAGCAAAGATAATAAAGCACAGAAGAAATACATTCAAAGGAGAGTTGCAAACTTTTGGGGGTTTTGCTTGCTTGTCTATTTTTTTTTTTGGTCCAACTCATGTTTCTGCCTTATAGACGTATTCTTAAAATCACAGAAATTCTCCATGTATCTTGGAATATGTCATGATTACACAAAGTAGACTTTGAAATTATACTGGCCACTTCGAAAATTTTCAGTGTCAACAAAATGTTCATCCTAGATATAATAAGGAAAATATTGCTATTGTTCAATGTGTCTTTTTTAAATGATAATAAGAAGATTCTATATACAATTCTGACTTGAGAATAACTATACTAATGGGATGTTTTGTCCATGGCTAGTTAAAAAGGAAAAAAGAAAGAAAGAAAATCTAGGTACATTTTTACATGGTTGTTGGGACTGTAAATTACTATGTAAATAAGTATGGAGATTCCTCAAAAGACTGGGATTGATTCCACCTTATGACTCAACTATTCCATTCTTTGTTATTTCTCCAAACCAATTAAAATCCGTATGCTATAGTGATACATGCATATCCTTGTTTATAGCAGCACAATTCACAATAGCCAAGTTATGAAAGCAGACTAGGTATTAATCAATAGAGGAATGGATAGAGAAACTGTGGTATATATACACAGTCATGTGTATTCAACCATAAAGAAGAAGGAAAATATGTCATTTACTGGTAAATGAATTGAACTGGAGAACATCAGGCTAAGTGAAATAGACTCAGAAAGTCAAGGGTCAAATATTTTCTTTCATATGCTGAAGCTAAAAAGGAAAGAAGGAATAAAACATGTATCTTAGCTTGGAATGGTGGCACATGTCTGTAATCTCAGCGACGTGGGAGAATAAGGCCAGAGTATTACAAATTTGAGGCCAGTCTCAGCAACTTAGTGAGACCTTTGTCAAAATGAAAAATAAAAAAATGCTGAGGATATGGCACGGTGGATAAGTGGGGTAAGTGCCCCTTGGTTCAATGCTTGGTAACAAAAGAAAAGGAGACCAATAGAGTAGAAGAAGATTGAGAGGGAGGAGGAGGGGAAATGAAGTCCTGGGTAATGAAAATGATCAAATTGTTATATGTTCATGTATCAATATACTGCAATGAAGCTCACTTTTATTCATAATTTAAAAAGTAATAGAAGGCAGACCAATGAAGAAGAGGAAGGAATCAGAAAGGAGGAGGAGAAGGAAAAAGGAGTTTCTGACGATATGATTGATCAATTATGTGCATATGCAAATATGCTACAATGAATATCATTTATGTATAATTATAATATACTGATAAGACAACCAAAAATATGAAAATCTGAGGGCTATTTAGATTTATATTGGAAATTACTAATTTGAGTAAGCTTTTTATGTTGTTATTTTTATTTTTGGTACTGAGGATTGAACCCAGGGGCACTTAACCATTAAGCCACATCTTCAGCCCCCTTTTTTTAAAATTTTTAATTTAGAGACAGGGTCTTGCTAAGTTGCTCAGGGCCTTGAAAAGTTGCTGAGACTGATTTTAAACTTGAGATCCTTCTGCCTCAGCCTCCCGAGTCAGTGGGATCACAGGTATGCTTCACCACACCCATCCAGTATTTTTTTTTAACGTTGATTTTATCTTACAATGTCTGTTCCTGCTTTTTGTGCTTCTCCACTACCAGATGCTACTTCATTTTTTCTCCTCCATTATCTTTTCTAATCCTCAATCATCTTCCCCCTATGATTATGTCCCCAGATCATCATTTTCTTGAAAATTATACTAATAAAAACAAAAACAAACATAAACAAAAACAAAACATACAAACAAAAGAAACAAACAAACAAAAAACAGGATACTAGCTTTGGAAGGCAACTTTAAGACCCTGCCTATGTCTCTGTTACAGATAATTATTTGGATTCCTCTGAACCTCTTTTAGGTGAGGCATAAATTTACTAATGAATTTGAGCAATATTGAGACTCTGTAATCCCAAAATACCCAGATAATATCAATTAATACTATGTAGGTAGGTCCCTCTGATTGTAAATTATGTGTCAGAAAACAATCAGACCTATAAACATGATTTAATAGACTTGGATATAATGCAGCTCTTCATGAAATATAATTAACAGAACAACATACAATATGGAAAAATGCTTGCTGGTGGTAATGTCTTCAAGTCGCAATACAGATTCACTAGACTTGCAAACCACAAAATGATATGTTCATTGGATATTTTAGAGACAAGTTTTCAATACTTTCACATAGCATTATGAAGGAGAATGGAGAAATTTAGGTTGATTTTGCCATAATGGCAAACTGATTTTGCCTCAGTGCACCCTTAGGCTATCTTTAATACACGTGCTAACACAGAACAGATGACAGAATTGATCGCCCTAATTAGATCATGTTATTTGGCCATAGACAAGAAAATTTATATAAGAGAAAGCACCTAAATATTTGTCCAGGATTTTCTGATAGTTTGGAAACACCAAAGGAGAAAACCTTCCATACATGGGCTCTCACCTCCAAGTTGAAGTTCTCATTTTCCTTGAGTCTCATTTTCATGAAGGTCAAACTCTAAGAGGTTGAAAGGTGGAGTTGAAGACACAACCAGTGCAAGCAAAAGTTTTCTTTTTTTGGTACGTGAGATTGAACTCAAGGGCACTCGAACACTGAGCCACCTCCCCAGCCCTATTTTGTGTTTTTATGTAGAGACAGTCTCACTGAGTTGCTTAGCGCCTCTCCTTTGCTGAGGCTGGCTTTGAACAACCCTAAGTGCTGGAAGTTTTCTTTTTAAGTGGAAAACTTTGTCAATCACAGGTAAATAATATATTTGAGGTTCAAAATGGGTGATTTTCAGAATGGAAAGATGAAGAAATAGTGCCTGGATTTGGGGGCAAAGGAAGAACTTCAGTTAAGTAGTAGGATCAGCTTCAATGTTTGAACATTAAACTTCAGTTTTAACTTTGGAAAAGTCCTCAAACTTCCAGGATCACAGCTATACCACTTCTTGGTATTTCTCCAAAATAATTAAAGTCAGAATACTTTAGAAATACATTTGTACCCATGCATATAGCAGCACATTTCACAATAGCCAAGTTGTGGAGCCAGCCTAGGTTTCCATCAACAGATGAACTGATAGAGAATGTGATACATATACACAGTGTTACCTTGAAGAACACAATTATGTCACTGGCAGTAAAATGGTGAGAACTCAAGAGCAACATGTTACATGAAAAAGCCAGACTCAGAAAGTCAAGAATTGTGTTTTCTCTGACATATTAAAGCTAGAAAGCAAAAGGAAGAAAAGGATAACTCATGAAAATAGAACGGAGACCAATAGAGTAGAAGAAGTAGACCAGGAGGATGGAGGAGGGGAGGGAAATGGTAGGTACTAGGGAATGAAATTGACCAAATTATGTACGTGTAGAATTACATCACAATGAGTCCCAGTGTGGTATATAATCATAATGTTCTAATAAAACAATTTTAAAAGGACCATCACCAAATGTGGGCTCTTCCAGAACCATGTGCCAAAATGAACCTATTTTTATTAAAACTTACAACAAATGAATAAAAATAAAAATCTCAGAGTCACAATGTGGCAGACACCACAAAGCATGGCATTAGGGGAGCCATAAATATAACTAATAGGTTTTTTTCCTTGCTTTTCCTTGAAGAAGTTAAGGATCCTGACCAAAGGAAAGTCCTCAGATGTCTGGAGGAAGGGACTTTAGAATGGAGTACAGAGTTCCAAAGTCAGGGAAGGGAGAAGGTTGTATTTTTTTGTTTTGTTTTGTTTTGTTTTTGTCATTGAGGATTGAACTCAGCGGCACTCAACCACTGAGCCACATCTTCAGGCCTATTTTGTATTTTATTTAGAGACAGGTTCTCAATGAGTTGCTTATAGCCTCGCATTTGCTGCGGCTGGCTATGAACTTGCAATCCTCCTGCCTCAGCCTCCTGAGCTGCTGGAATACAGGTGTGCACCACTGCACCCAACTAGGGAGATAATTTTTGGTGAAAGATCTAGAGAACTATTCAGTCTGAGAGAGAAGAGACAACCTCTCGAATCATACCACTGCACCAAGTTCACTAACATGATTCTTGAAACGTTTGTAAGGTCCACAGAGTGGATTCCCAAAAGACTAGCAAGACCCAGAAGAAATCTATAGTAGCCAATCCCAACACAAGGAAATGGGATGCTATCTGCCACTTCCCATTTGACTTTTTCCTCACAATCACTGGCTATCCACTTTGGCACATACAAAGAGTATCTGTGTGTAGATTAGCATGAACCATGCCAAAATTTTAGGAAATACTGAGAAATACAATGCTGTACAAACAAAAGAACTAAGTTATTAAGATGCTTAAGATGCAGAATTAATATAAGAAAAAGAAACCTCTAGAATCTTGATTACTATTTTCATAGAGATATAAGAGAAAATTACAACAAAATAAATATCAACTGATGCTTTTGAGACTGAAAAACTCAAAATCTTTCCTGGTATGACGGCACATGTCTGTAATTCCAGTGACTTGGGAAGCTGAGGCAGGAAGGCAGCAAATTTGAAGGCAGCCACAAATTTCCATACAGAAAGAAAAAAAAGTAATGTAACTAAAGAGCAAGAGGAAATAGGCCTTAGGAAAGCAAACAAAAATGTGGCCTAATTGAAATATATCAATGACCAAAATATTTTAAAGATAGATACCCATTGTGAGTCTAAAATAAGATCTAGTTGCACAACAATATGAAGGACATATCAAATTAATTGACAGTAAAAACTGAAAATAAACAAAAGTAAAAAGAAATGTACCAGGCAATGGTGATTAAAGAAAACAGGTATAGCAACCTGAATGTGCTACAAAACATAAGCCAAAGCACAATGGTGAACTTGTTAACCAAATGGTTATTTAATACAGAATAGATCAAAATGAACATCTTGTTAAGTAATGGTGAGGTGCATGAATGCCGTTTTAAAGACTAAAGTTCAAACGGTGACACAAAGTGAACCTTCCCATTTGCTGTGACCAGCAGGTGAAATTCAGTAAGGCATTTATTGTATGCTATCCTCAATACAATATTTTTTGGAATTTTATAAAGACCTTAATAGAATCCCAAACTGACCTTGAAATAAAACACATTATCAGAAAAGATCTGGGTATACACTACAAACATTATCTCTAACATTCCTCTTATGGCCACCTGGTTGTGCTAGAGGATCTCAGGTGGAACCTTGCTAATTTTTTTGCATAATCACACCTATCTAAAAGATAAATTGGTCATCCTTCCTTACCCACACTTGTGGGTAATTTTTGCAAAGTGTTTTAACAAAGTCTCCAGCCATGCCTCATCTACTAATCTCGATAAAAATTTAACTGGATATGTGAGAGAGTCAAAACATCAAGCCCCACTTGGACACATCAAAAGAACTTTTATGCAATTAACACCTTGTATGTGATTTTTATTATGTTCTGGTTGCTAAGGATAGATAAAAGACTTTCCTTGTCAAAGACTATGGTTCTTACAGAAGCAAAATAGTTTTTAAATTTTGTGTTTCCTACTTAGGGATCCCACGCCATATTTCTGGTGATTATTCATTCTGCTGAGACTGACATTAAATAGTTCTGCAATGCATTGAATTTATTCAAAACTCCACTATTAATAATGTCACCAATATTCAAGCAAATAATTAAGAATGGATGGGATTCTCAAAGTTAGCAAACATTCAGAAACACTTGAACTTTTCTGGCCCAAGGGTCCCTGCCCTTGGATGGAAGGTAGCAAGATCATTTTCTTTGCAAATTATGGATTTTATCCTCTGAGCTAGTAATAGGATAATGCATGCAGCTATGAATAATTGTCCAGTAAGCATGATCAAATGCTGCAAGGAACTCTGCAATATAGTCTGTTGTATCATGGACAGGCATTTTTCCCTCAGCATTCTCCCAAGCATGGAAGATCTAATACCTGGAGAAAGGGTTTCCTGGAAACATCATCAGAGAAATAGTCTTTGATCCCTGATAGAAAGGACATTAGAAATCTGCTTATAATTTTGTGCAAAGTTAGAAAAATTATGATTGTAATAATTTTTTTTTCTATTTGCCTCAACAAATATTTTCAGTGAATAGTGTGTACAGCTTCTGAAAATTTGTTTTTTTTTCTGTTATGTTTGATAACATGTATTTAAATGCAACTTTTGAGAAAAATAAATAAAAATTAAAATTAAAAAAAAAAAA
>PVHX01035356.1:0-11595 GCA_004024805.1 Geosciurus inauris
CACCACTATTCTACTTCCTGCCCTTACTGAGTACTCTGTACTTGGTAAAGTGGAATCATGCAGTGTTTGCCCTTTTGAGGCTGGCTTATTTCACTCAGCACAATGTCCCCATGGTTCCTCTATACTTGAGTGTGTGTCCATGGAGCACTGCTCCTTTCTCATGTCAGGGGGCACTGAACCTTCAAGATAGAAGCACAGAGCCAGGTGCATATAACCAGCAAAGCCCCTGTGAATGTGCAGGCTAAATATAAACCATCTCATTTATGAAAAAAAGGGTATGACAGCACCAATAGCACCCTAGAATGCTGCTCAATAGTGTACCCCAGAACCCCTCAATCCTGGAACCAGCAAGAGAAGTATATGAGCTGGGCCATGAGACACATTTGTAAAATAAGTAGGGACAGAATTTCACTGAAGCTTGGATGTGCCACACTTAACATCTGTCATACATACCCTGTCTTTGAGGGCTTCGAGGAAATCAACATCGATACAAGTGAATGGCCAAGGAAGAGACTGAGTAAATTTCAAACTAATGCTTTCATTATATTAAAGGCAATCTTGCTATCTTAATGATAATATAGGATGGGAATCCCTTATCTGAAATGATTGAGATCAGAAGTGTTTCAGATTTCAGTTTTTTCCCCCCAAGATTTGAGAATATCTGCATATATAGAGAATGAGACTCCTAGGGAGGTGACCCAAGTCTTACCACAAAATTCATTACATTTCATATTACCTCATTCACATAGCCTAAAGATAATTTTATATAACTTGAATAATTCTTGCACATGAAATGAAGTCTGTATACACTGAAGCATCAGATTTTGATACCATTTTGGTCCTCAAAAGTTTTCAGATTTTGCAGCATTTAGACTTTTTGGGTTAGAGATGTTCAGCCTACACTAAATTGCATGATTAAAAAATACAACTCACACTATAAAATCTAACATTTATCATATGACCCTTTGTAACATTCTTTAGCTGTTTTGTGTAAGCCTTACTTTACCAACTATATTACATGTTTCAGAGTCTTTGAATTCTTTCATATTTATCATGCTCCATTATCAAATCAACACAGTAGATACTAGATAAAATACTGCTGATTGATCAATAAGGGGGCATTTAGAGCTTAGTGGTAAAAGATATACATTTTGTAGTCAACTAGAATCGAACTAGAATCTCAGTTCTACTCAGGGTTGTTCTGAGTATGAAATAATTTATTTAATACCAGTAAATAATCAATGATATCATAATCATTTGTAGTAGTAATGTCAATCAATTATATATATGTAGATTTTTCATGTTTTCTGGCATTCTACATGTGATTGGAAGGTTTCATAACTAAAATCAGTGTTTCAGGACAAGTCCAAAGAAGAATGCTTGGTTTTACTTTTTATTCCCTTTCAGATATTCAATTCTGTTTGCAAGGATCTTTCGCCAGTGGTGACTCATTAAATTAGCACAGAAATCACAGATTTTAGACCCAGATAAAAGGAGGATGAGAAGAATGTCACATGTGCAATTGGGCACTGATCATCGGCCAGTGCTTTCCACTAGTGAAGCCCAACCAGAATCTGAAAGGTAAGAGAATTCACTGCCACTTCATGCTTTTGGGGCACATGCTTTAAAAATGCATATGAGACTTCCATATCCAATAAGAATAAGGAGCAGGTGAAAGTTCTTGGATCCCATGGTTATAAGTAAAATGTCTGCACAATAAAAATGTACCTTTTTTATTTGTCTGCACAAATAAAAATGTACCTTTCTATGGGTCTAGCAAGGAGTAATAAAAGCACAGAAGCCTTGATGACCACAATGTCAACAAGAAAGTCTTTTTCTTCAGAAAGATGAAAACCACATCAGTTTCTTTATCTGAGGACTGCCCGTACCATAGGAGTGAGCCCAGAGAGGCAGCAGACAGGCCTCAGAGGATGATTATGAACAGGCGGGCTTGCCTAGAATCTGAAAGAACAACAAATACCAAAACAAATGACCTTTTCTAATAAGCTTTCTGATCTCAAACCATGGCTAGATTAGAGATCTGAGAGAAATCATATGGGCCATATAATCTTATCATGCTTCAATCAAATATATTTAATTCTGATTAGGTGAAGTAAATATAATTAAAAGTACAACTTGAACCTTAGCTTAATTAGTAGCAATCTGAAAGTGCAGCCCCTCTCACCCTAATCTCAATTAAGAAAGAGCTTGTGGGCTGGGGCTGTAGCTCAGTGGCAGAGCGCTTGCCTAGCATGCGTGAGGCACTGGGTTCGATCCTCAGCACCACATATAAATAATAAATGAATAAAAGAAAGATCCATCAACAACTAAAAAAAATTAAAAAAAAAAAAAAAAGAAAGAGCTTGTACTGTTGAGAGATGAAACAAAGACAATGTTATTGTATAGAATATGTATATGTTTATATAGTCTCTACTATTTATATCCATAACACCAGGAACATAGTAAAAATAATTACAAAACATATAAAAAAACAAGAAAATATGATCCATAATTAAGAGTGAACATAGCCAATAAGCATAGAATTGCAGATGACTCAGTTAATGAGATTTAGCAGTTAAGGACTTTAAAACAACCATAACAAATATGTTAAAGAATTTATTTGAAAATATGGATCTACTGGGAAAGGGATCCCATGAAATATTATGAGGCAGAAATGGAAACTAAAATAGAACTAAATACAATCTAAGACTAAAAGTAACAATATTTGAAATAAAAAATTCACTGAATGGGCTTGCTAAATGGATACTGCAGGGAGATGGATATCAGTAAACTTGTTTTCCAAATTAGAGAAGGAAAAATGAAGTACCAGTGATTTACAACATAACATCGAACAATAAAATATTTGAATAACTATAGGGAAAAGGGATAACTATAACATTAAAATTATTTGAATTTAAAATGTTTGAAGAAATGTGGATGAAATGTATAAGATTGAAAAAATTCCATCAACTAAGAAGCTCAAAGAATTTCCAATTGATAAATACAAAGAAAACACTCACCTACTGTAGCCTAACTGCTGAAAATAAAAGTTTGTTTTTTTAATGAAATGAAAAAATAAAAAAAGCTTTACCTACAAAGAAACAAAGATAATGAGCACAGCCAACTTCTCATTAGGAATGGGGAGGCCAAAACAGAACAACACATTAAAAGTGCCAAAAGCGGGGGTGGGGAGCTGATAACTTGTTCTAGTTGGCAAAATTATCCTTCAAAAATGAAGGCAAATCCAAGAAGTTTTCACCTAAATGAAAGCTAGCAAAGCTCGTTACCAGCAGAGAGACCTACAAGTGATGGAGGAAATAGTTCAGGCTGAAGGAAAATAATACCAAACAGAACAGCGTAGACTATAAGAAGGAATGAGAAGCACAGAAATGATAAATGTCTAGATATGTATTTTTAAATGCTTTTTAAAAACTTTTTATGAACAATAATTGAATATAAAGCACAGGATTTTAGAGTAAGATTTATAACATTCATAATATGTATATATAACGATAGCATAAAGGATAGGAGGCGACTAAATGAAAATACACAGTGTTGTGAGATTCTTACATTGAATGTAAAGACAGTATAAATTCAATTTAAATGGTGATTCTATACCTGTGTATAATAGCTACATATCTAACTATAACCCCTGGATCCGTAAACACTTAGTACAAACTGAGGCAGAAAGAAACAAACACATTAGACAAATAAGACAAAGAGACAAGCCAGGCGTGGTGGCACAAGCCTGTAATCCCAGCACTTAGGGAGGCTGAGACAGGAGATCCGCGAGTTCAAAGCCAGCCTCAGCAATGGCGAGGAGCTAAGCAACTCAGTGAGACCCTGTCTCTACATAAAACACAAAATAGGGCTGGTGATGTGGCTCAGTGGTCGAGCACCTGAGTTCAATCTCCAGTACCGAAAAAAAAGAGACGACGAGACAGAAAAGTTGCCCATATCAACATGTAATAATATCTGTGTCAATTGCACTAAATGTAAATAGACTAAACCCCTCTTAAAACAGAGTTTGGCAAGAGTTGATAAAATAGCAACACCTAACTACACTTCAATACAAGGATGAGGTAAGCAAAAAGAGAATGTGTGTGTGTGCGCGCGCGCTAGTCTTAAGAAACGTGGTGTGGCTCTACTAACGTATTACACAGACTTTAAGACAAGAACTAGTCCCAGAGATAAGGAGGAAAATTATATAAGCACAGAAGAGTCAATACATGACAAAGACCTAAGAGTTCTCAACATGTGGCCCTAACTAAATGACCAAAAATTTGTCGAGCTACGAAGAAATACACAGTAGATTTTTAGCACTCTGCGCTCAACTGAAAACACAAGATTACCACGCAAAATACCTGCGCGGCCTCCCTCTGAGCCAGTCCCAAGAGTGCATTGGCGGGAATGGCTCTGAAAGTCTGGCACGCATGTCTTCTGTGCTGGGAATGCTGTCCCGCAGGGATTCAGCCTTCAGTGGCGGGAGGCGGCACTCCTCCCATCTTCTGCTGAGGAACACGAGGAACGTGGGGGCTGAGTCCCTGGATCTTGTATATCAAGCCAGACCGGCGCTGCAGAGCGCCCCAGCTCTGTGTTCCCCAAAAGCTTCCTCCGCGTGGAGCCCGCTGCTCTTTCCCTCCCGGAGCCGCCAAAGACTGGAGACGAGTTGTTCCGGATCCTCCAGGCCCCCACCCCTTTGGCAGCGGGAGAAACAGGCCCACAGGGATGAAGACCACACTACAGGGCTCCCCGCTGGTCTTGGAAGAGGCAGGCTGAGACTCAGGGCAGTTAGCCTGGGGGAGCTCTGGCTCATAAGTAAAGGCACTGGTGACCCAGTACCCTCCTAGGTCCTGTGGCTGAGTCTTCACAGGCGCCTTGTGAAGAACCGAATGTACATAAACATCCTGGCTCAGGCCCAGGATCGGATGGGAGCTCAACAGGCATACTTAACTAGGCAGGTTGACAGATGCCATGCTTGTTGGGTCAGACATTGCCAGGATTCCAAGTAGAGTTGCTGAAGGGGCTGGGGTTGTGGCTCAGTGGTACAGCGCTTACTTTGGAGGCACTGGGTTCGGTCCTCAACGCCATGTAAGAATAAATAAAATAAAAATAAAAGTATTGTGCCCAACTATAACTAAAAATATTCTTTTAAGAAAGAGTTGCTGAAGGACGTGAGAAGACTTGGGGACAAAGAGCAGTGGACAAAAACGATTTAATAACAGATCTTTCTTGCAAAAGTGCAGGAATAGTGCAGCATATTTATTTATTTATTTATTTATTTTTTTAAATATATTTTTAGTTGTAGGTGGACACAATGTCTTTATTTTATTGCTGTGTATGTGGTGCTGAGGAGCGAACCCAGGGCCTCATGCATGCGAGGCAAGCGCTCTACCGCTGAGCTACAAACCCAGCCCCTAGTGCAGCATATTTAAAGATGTAGAATCAAGTCCTTTTTCTGGGTTTGAGTCCCCGATGTGACCAAGGACACTGAACCTCCCTATCTTAGTTAAAGTAAAATAAAGCATCGGCACAGGTATTTGTGTGGAACGAATGCCCCAAAATGATACTTAAGAACATGTTCTTTTATTAGGTATAAAAATACCATTACACAAATGGATGCCTGCTATGCCTACTGCTTTTGTATTATTTACACTTTACTTAGGGTTTTGTTTTTTGATTTTCAAAATATTTTTTTTAGTTATAGATGAACACAATGCCTTTATTTATCTTTGTTTGGTGTTGAGAATGGAACCCAGTGCCTCACACATGCGAGTCCAGCACGCTATGGCTGAGCCACAACTCCAGCCTTGCTTTTTGATTTTTTGAGACAGGATCTTACCTTGTCCGTGTATAGCGGAGATTACAAGCATGCACCACTGGCTCCTAGCTACTTAAAGAATTTTTAGTAGATCATACATTCACATCATATGCAGTGTCATGTGTGAAAAGATGAAAAGAATAAAGTCAATGTCCCTCAGGTACACAGAACTCATCCCTCTTGGCAGCCATTGTAAAAAAGTTTGTCTCTACAGGAATTATTATTTTTCATACAAATTTAATAGATGATGAGTGCCTCTGACAGTTTTAATTCATTTGGTATGTTTCAGAGATCTTCTCACTCAAAGTTCTAGATTAAACGAAAAATGTGGTAACCTGGGGGGGGGGGGGCAAGAAGACCAAAAAAAAGATAAAGATACAAAAATTGTAAGCACGTTTATTGAGCATCTAAAACATAAGAATGATTAGTATAAACATTATTGTCTTCATATTTTATAGCCCACCAAATAAAAATAGAAGTTGAACATTTTTGTTTTTGAAGATAAAATGATTTAATACATGTAAGGAGTTTAGCACAGTACATAATGAAATACAAAGCAACCTTGAAAAACAAAGTATACCTTTTGAATAGTTCTTAGTAATTCTACTCCTTGTTTCTTCTCCAGTACTAAGAAATTCTAAGACATTATTACTAATCTGGGCTCTTTTTTTCAAGCACTTTTCAGCTTTTTGTTCCAGTACCAGTATTAAATAATTCATTAGCACCTTTCAGCTACTCTCACATAAAATATCAAATCAAATCAAATACTAAATATGAAATCAAATGAAAGATCAGAGACCAAATTGTTGATTTCCAAGATACTAAGGCTTATAGGTATCTTTCCTCACAATTTATTTTTGGATACCCTAAGAATCACTTTAAAGACAATAAAGGGCCAAGGGAACAACTCAGTGGTAGAATGCTTGCATGAGGCCCTGAGTTTGAACCCCAACATCACAAAAAAACAAAGAGAATAATTGCAATGGCCCTCAGAGTTTTTCATCATTTGGTCTTTATGTCCCTCAGCCCATTTGTAAAAACCCAACCCCTCCACCTTCATTGATTGATGCCAAGTTCAAGCCAAAAGCAAACCTCTTAGCTTTGCCCATAGGAAACAGCACTTGGAGCTCTTCTATTAGCCATAAGTAAGTCTAAAGTGAGGCCCTAAAATCTTTTCCTTAAATGTGTTCTAGTGATTCTTATGAAAATTCACTTGCACATTAATTGCACTTTCAGGTTTCCACATGGATGCAGGTCAACATCAGTCCTGCTATTCAATGACCACATGATCTTGTGCAAGTCAGTGAAACTTCCTTAACATCTCTCATCTAAGATACGCAGACACATCCATCTAGCAGAATCTAATGAAGCAGTATGATGCCTGAAGCCAGATAGATGCTCAAATCTTTGTTGAAGGAATGAATGAGAAAATATGCATAGGGGGCAATGTGCATGGCTTAAAGTAGGGCTTCACAGGATGAAGTCCAAACTCCCTTACCTGCCACACTGGGTTTCTCTGTCCTTTGTTTCTTTGCCCAGCTCAAATGCTTCACCTGACACTGCAAATCTAAACTGCTCAGATTCCCCAGCTATGCCACGCTGTTCCATGCCTCAGTCTCTTGATTTGACCTGTCCCCTAGAATTTCCCTCCTGAGTGTCTTTCCTCATCCCTCCTCCCAATCCTTCTATCCACCTAAATAACACTAACTTCCCTTAAAAGATAGATGGATCTGACTTAGCTAAGCTCTGACCTTCAGGAAAGCCTTTCTGGGCACACTCCTTCTTCAACTTTGGCTGAGTGCAGTCTGCCTCCTACTTGGTTTTCTCCTGGGCTCAGCCTTCTCCCTGGTGTCTTTTGAGCTCCTAGGTGGTACTGAATACCACGGGCAGTATCTGAAGCATTTCCAGGCATAAAGCAGCACCTCAGGAAAAACTTGCTGAATACAGGGAATAAGGTAGCTTAACTAGCCTGAGACATTAGGAAAGGTACCCCTGGTCAAGAATATGACCTAAGGCTGGGGCTGTAGCTCAGTGGTAGAGTGCTTGCCTAGCATGTGTGAGGCACTGGGTTCGATTCTCAGCACCACATATAAATAATAAATGAATAAAATAAAGATCCATCAACAACTAAAAAAAAATATTAAAAAAAAAAAAGAATATGACCTATAATGGAGACAGTTCAAGCACTAACCCCAGGTTCAACATGGGGAGGAACCAAGCTCACCTGACCCAGTAGCCAGCCAACAATTCTCTCCAGCCACCTCAATGAGTCACACTGGATGTAGAGCCTCACCCCGCCCAGTTTCCTGATGACCACAGACCTAGCAACACCTAGACAGCAACTCCACAAAGACCCTTCCCAGTGAAGATGCCCTGAATTCCCACAGAAAGATGAGGTAAGAAAACTGACATTACTTGAGCTGCTAAGTTTGGGCGTCATTTGTTATGGAATAATAAGTAATGCAGATTTTAATTCAATTCCTAGTTTTCTTTTTTCCCAGAATAATGTTTTCTGTATTCTTTCATAGATTTAAAAAATCATCTATGCAGTATAGGGACCCAGCCACACTCAACAAAGAGACATCAGATTTCTCAAATGCTAAAACCAATTAAAAGATACTCTAGCTAGTTTTGTTTAGAGAGATAGATTAAATAGGTTAACTACATAATCAAATCATAAAATAGAAGGAATAACATAATAAGAAAGAGTTCAGGACTCAAGGAGTTAAATTTATTTCCAAATAGGACTTACAGTAACTACAGAATGTACTGCATTAGATGTCACTTTGAAATCCACATAATTTCTCAAAATTATATTTTAGTTCACTAAAGGCATTATTACTTAAGGGCCTAAGGCTAAAATTAGAAATTTTCTTCTTTATATTCATCCAAATTTAATCAACATCATAGTTATCTGTATCCATTTTTATTGAAATAAGAAAAACACATTCCAAGGTTATAAATATAACATACCTTAAAACAAAAACCACATAAGCCATCTAAAAACAAAGAACATCAATTCATCAGCTAAAAAAGTTAAAATTCTAAGAAAAGAACATTATTTGATAAATTATTTTTTAAATCAAAGGAAGTAAGTACAATTCCAAGGCCTAAAGTCTTGTTAATAAAAATTTTTGTAACCATTACATTTTAAAATACTTCACTACAGCAAAATACACTACAAAAAGTTTCTTCTAAAATAAAAAATGAAGATCATAGGTTTGTTCGTGTCCAACACATTCAATAAATGATTCCCCAAAAGCAAATCATAACTGAACTGATATTTTAAATATGAAAATCTAATAAAGACTACAGGCAAGTACAAAGTGGTTGGGGAAAAACATAAATATATGTTGCTTACTAAGCAGAAGAGTTATATTAAAAATTAGGAAAAATTTAGGACAGCACTGGAGGTTCTTGATGAGAAGGTTAAAGCTTACACCATCACAAGGCATGTTTTCTGGCAGACTCTTAACAGTCCTTTCTGGCCTTTGCAGCATTTTCTCTGTGGACCTCCACCTTCACGAGCCTCCCTCCTGCTCAGGATCCCACAGTTGACCACTCCTGGGGTCTCAGATCTATGTAACTCTCAAGTAAGAGATGTATAGGCCAGGCCAGCTCAACATTACCAGCAAACTCATAAGAAATAAAAATTACCAGACCTTCCCTAGATCTCCTGAATCAGACACACTGGTAGACTGGTAATTTGTATTTAAACAGCCCTCCCAGTGGGAGATTCTGCTGAGCTACAGTGTGAAAGCACACTATTCAAGGTTCCTAAAGTAACCTGTGCCTGAGCATCACCAGGGAGCACCCTTGGATGATCCACCAACCTAATGCATGAGAGGAGATCCTAGAAACTATGGAAACTCAAGTGTCTGCCTGGGTCAAAAAGACTACTAAAATAGGTCCCCTGAAAGGGCCTTTAGACAAAGAACTGATCTCTGTTATGCCAATGTAGCCCTGAGAGCTCTCATTTTGCTTGGGCATTTTCCAAGACAGAGAGAATGGAAGGCAAAACCATAAGTCTTCCCACAGGCAGATGTCAGGATCTTAATGCACTGGCAAGCCCTGTTCAGATGAGGCCCATGTCCCAGTCACATTCACAGCCCAGAAAGAGACATTTGAGAATGGAAGGCAAGGACTGCACTCCTCCTGTGTTCTGCTTACAAGCATTTATCAGTTTATTTCAATGTTAAAGGAAGAAGTGACCTTACTTTCCAACACTAGGCCCCCAAGAGTAGCCTGAATAGATTCTGTTAAGTCTACCAGGGAGCAGACTCACAGGTTCTAAGGCATGAAGAAATAAACCCAAAATGATAACTAAAAAATTTGGTGCTAAAAATAGAACAGCAACCATAGATTATGGTGAGATTAACAGGTATCAGGACAAAACAAATTCTGTCTGGGCATGTAGGAATGAAAGATGACAGTCCAGCCCCACTGGATCCTTAAGCCCACCTGCAACAACACAGTCCCCTTTATAATATGGCAGCCCATTCTGGTCTGGGACACTCACAATCTTACATTAGGTTACAACCTGGACCCCCACCACCAATCTTCCTAGTGAGTTTTGGCTCAGCAATGTGGAAAACACACATGATTCACTAATACCTCTACCCTACAAAGGCCTTTTTGATACAGGAAACAACTATTGGTTCAGCCCCAGTATGTGTGGGGGAGATAATATCCACGTTTGCTGAGCTCAGACTAATTTTAAAGGCTCGATTCACAGGATATATACACAAACCACACTATAGTTATAAAGAAAAACAGATTTTATTATATTTACAATAGGAAAATTAGAAGAAAAATTAAGAGAAATATTAAAAAAAGAAATCCCTTCCAGAAGAAACCCACTTACAGCATCACAGGAATTCCTCATCACAGACAACGCAGCAAGCACAACTATAGCCATCTGAATCACTTTACATTTCTTCTTCCCTCCTTTATAGGAAGAAATAAACAAGTGAGCTCATGTCCGGAGCCAATTTAGGCCTACATTATTTCTCACAACAATCTCAAGGACTGGATCTGGCCAGGACCCAGTCCTCCAGATGTTTTGTCTCAAAGACCAGGGACAGAGAGCTTATCTGCCCATAGTCTGTCAATTTGCCAAACAGTTATTTAGCTTGCTTACCTCTTATCCCCACTGTTAAGGCCAGATGACCAGAAGCAAGTGTAAAGACCAGATGACCCAAAAGGAGGTGAAATAAACCGCTGGGCAAGGCTTTATTGGAAATACACGCTCTCGGGCTGAACTCTCCAATCCATCAGTGTGTACGGAAGAACGGCACCTGTGTTCTGGCGTACAGACACGTTTAAAAGGCCCAGTCAGTAAGAGGAGGGGTTGTGGGTAGGAATAGAAGGCCAAAGTCCTTCCTGGACAGGTCAGGAAAAACCCGCTGAATGACAGGAGGCATGTCTACTGGTGATGTCAGCATCTGGCTGGCCGCTCCGTTCTACAGCTGCCCTGACCGGTCCCCTTAATTGGACATCCTGGTCCCTGAACTGACCTAACAGCAAGTAAAGCAGAACTGCTGGACAGGCTTTATTTTGGAAAGTACACTCCCGGGCCACACCCCCCAACCACCAGGCTTGAGCAGGCGATATGGCGCCGGAACCTCGTGGCATAGAACATTTAAGGGCCCCCTGTCCGGAAAAGGAAGACTTAAGGCAGGAAGGGAAGGGCCTGGGGTAGGAAGAGGTGGTGATCTAGAGTCCGGTGTCCTCTCAGATTGGTTAGGGGATCCTGCTGAGGTCAGAGTCCTTCC
>PVHX01035357.1:0-11591 GCA_004024805.1 Geosciurus inauris
AATGTGTAGACAACAGGAGTTGTCCATTGATGAAGATTTTTTCCTTTGTAGAGTTGGAAAAGTTTTGTGGGTTTTTGTGTTTGTTTTGCTTTGGTTGGTTTATTTTTTCTGTGAAGTGCCTAACATACTTATCAAATATGCTTGTGGAGGAGAATTATATCTTTTTAAACACTATCTATAAATGACCTACTAATAAGTCTGATTTTAACCTCCCCCAAAAAGAAGTCTGCAAAATCTTTATGTAGGATTCTATTCTATAGTTGTTTATGAATAATGATAACTGCAGAAATCACTTATTTATTATTTATTTTTCAAATTTTATTTATTCATTCTACTTAGGTATACATGATAGCAGAATGTATTTTGATTCATTGTACACAGATGGAGCACAACTTTTTATTTCTCTGGTTGTATGTGATGTAGAATCACAACATACATGAAGACATACATGAAGCTAGGGTTATAGGTCCATAATATTCCACCATCTTTACTGTCCCTCTGCCCCATCCCTCCTCCCAACCCTGTAAATACAGTTCCTCCATTTTTCCCATGTCCTCCCCCACATTATGGATCAGCATCCAATTATCAGAAAGAACATTCAGCATTTGGTTTTTTGAGATTGGCCTACTTCACTTAGTATGATATTGTCCAAATCCATCCATTTACCTGCAAATGCCATAATTTTATTCTCTCTTATTGCTGAGTAATATTCCATTGTGTATATACACCACAGTTTCTTTATCCGTTCATCTACTGAAGGGCATCTAGGTTGGTTCCACAATTTAGCTATTGTGAATTGAGCTGCTATAAACATTGAAGTGGCTGCATCACTGTAGTATGCTGTTTTTAAGTCTTTTGGGTATAGATCAAGGAGTGGGATAGTTGGGTCAAATGGTGGTTCCATTCCAAGTTTTCTAAGGAATCTCCATACTGCTTTCCAGATTGGTTGTACCAATTTGCAGTCCCACCAGCAATGTATGAGTGTGGCTTTTCCCCAACATCCTCACCAATGCTTATTATTGTTTGTATTCTTGATAATTGCCATTCTGACTGGCGTTAGATGAAATCTTAGGGTAGTTTTTATTTGCATTTCTCTAATTGCTAGAGATATTGAACATTTTTTCATATGTCTGGTGATCAATTGTATATCTTCTGTGAACTTTCTGTTCAGTTCCTTGGCCCACTTATTAATTGGGTTGTTTGGGTTTTTTTGGTGTGAAGTTTTTTGAGTTCTTTATATATCCTGGAGATTAGTGCTCTATCAGATGTGCATGTGGCAAAGATTTGTTCCCAGAATGTTGGCTCTCTGTTCACTTCATTGATTATTTCTTTTGCTGAAAAGAAGTTGTTTAGTTTGAATCTATCCCATTTACTCATTCTTTATTTTACTTCTTGTGCTCTAGGAGTCTTAAGGAAGGTAGGTCCTAATCCAACATGATGAAGATTTGGGCCTATTTATTCTTCTATTAGGTGTTGGGTCTCTGATCTGATTCCCAGGTCCTTGATCCACTTTTTTAAAAAATTTTTAAAATATTTTTAGATGTTGATGAACCTTTACTTTATTCATTTATTTATATGCAGTGCTGAGAATCGAACTCAGTGCCTCACACATGCTAGGCAAGTGCTCTACTACTGAGCCAAAACTCCAGCCCCCTTGATCCACTTTGAGTTGAATTTTGTGCATGGTGAGAGATAGGGGTTGAGTTTCATTTTGCTGCATATGGATTTCCAGCTTTCCCAGCACCATTTGTTGAAGAGACTATCATTTCTCCAGTGTACGTGTTTGTCTCCTTTGTCTAGTATAAGATAACTGTATGTAAGTGGGTTCATCTCTGTGTTTTCTATTCTATACCATGTCTATTTTAGTGCCAGTACCATGCCATTTTTGTTACTATAGCTTTGTAGTATAATTTAAGGTCTGGTATTGTGATGCCTCCTGCTTCACTCTTCTTGGTAAGGATTGCTTTGGCTATTCTGGGTCTCTTATTTTTCCAAATGAATTTCATGATTACCTTTTCTATTTCTATAAGGAATGATGTTGGGATTTTAATTGGAATTGCATTGAATCTATATAGCACTTTGGGTAGTATGGCCATTTTGACAATATTGATTCTGCCTATCCAGGAGCATGGGAGATTTTTCCATCTTCTAAGGTCTTCTTCAATTTCTTTCTTCATTGTCTTGCAGTTTGCATTGTAGAGGTCTTTAACCTCTTTTGTTAAATTGATAACCAAGTATTTTATTTTTTGAGGCTATTGTGAATGGGATAGTTTTCCTAATTTCTCTTTCAGAAGGTTTATCACTGATGTATAGAAATGCAATTGATGTATGGGTGTTGATTTTATATCCTGCTACTTTGCTGAAATCATTTATTAATTCTAGAAGTTTTCTGGTAGAATTTTTGAGAACCTCTAAGTGTAGAATCATGTCATATGCAAATAATGATAGTTTGAGTTCTTCTTTTCCTATTCGTATCCCTTTAATTTCTTTCATCTGTCTAATTGTGCTGGCTAGTGTTTCAAGGACTATGTTGAATAGCAGTGGTGAGAGAGGGCATCCCTGTCTTGTTCCTGTTTTTAGAGGGAATGATTCCAATTTTTCTCCATTTAGGATGATGTTGGCCTTGGGTTTAGCATAGATAGCTTTCACAAAGTTGAGGTATGTTCCTGCTATCCAAAGTTTTTCTAGTGTTTTGAACATAAAAGTGTACTATATTTTGTCAAATGCTTTCTCTGCATCAATTAATAAAGTCATATGACTCTTATCTTTAAATCTATTGATGTGATGTATTATGTTAATTGATTTCCATATGTTGAAACAAGCTTGCATCCCTGGAATGAACCCTACTTGATCATGGTACACTATATTTTTGATATGTATTTGTATGCAATTTGCCAGAATTTTATTGAGAATTTTTGCATCTATGTTCATCAGGGATATTGGTCTCAGGGTTTCTTTCTTTGATGGGTCTCTGTCAGATTTTGGAATCAGGGTGATACTTGCCTCATAGAATGAGTTTGGAAGGGTTCCCTCCTTTGTATTTCATGAAATAGTTTGAGGAATATTGGTATTAATTCTTTAAAGGTCTTGTAGAACTCGGCTGAGAATCTGTCTGTTCCTGGACTTTTCTTAGTTGGCAGGCTCTTCATGGCATCTTGTATTTCCTTGCTTGAAATTGATCTGTTTAAGTTGTTTATGTACTCTTGGTTCAGTTTGGGTAGGTCATATGCCTCTAGAAATTTGTCAGTGCTTTCTATTTTACTAGAGTATACATTTTCAAAATAGTTTCTAATTTTCCTCTGTATTTCAGTAGTGTCTGTAGTGATATTTCCTTTTTCATCACAAATTTTAGTAATTTGGGTTTTCTCCCTCCTTCTTTTCGTTGGGATCGCCAAGGGTTTGTCAATTTTGTTTATTTTTTCAAAGAACCAGCTTTTTGTTTTGTCAATTTTTTGAATTGTTTCTTTTGTTTCAATTTCATTGATTTCAGCCCTGATTTTGATTATTTCCTGTCTTCTACTTCTTTTGGTGTTGATTTGTTCTTCCTTTTCTAAGGCTTTGAGACAAAGATTTAATTCATTTATTTGTTAACTTTTACTTCCTCCAATTAATGAGTTTATTGCAATAAACTTTACTCTTAGTACTGCATTCATGGCATCCCAGACATTTTGATATGTTTTATCAGAGTTTCACTTGCCTCTAAGAATTTTTTTAATCTCTTCCCTGATGTCTTCTGTTATCCATGCATCATTTAATAGCATATCATTTAGTTTCCAGGTGGTGGAGTAGTTTCAATTTTTTAATCTGTCATTGATTTGTAATTTTATTCCATTGTGGTCAGATAGGATGCAGAGTAGTATCTCTATTTTTTTGTATTTGCTAAACCTGGCTTTGTGAAATAACATATGATCTATTTTGGAAAAGGATCCATGTGCTGCTGAGAAAAAAGTTGTATTTGTTCATTGATGGATGGAACACTCTATATATGTCTGTTAATTCTATATTATTGATAGTTTCATCAAGATCTATGGTATCTTTATTAAGTTTTGGGGGGGGATATCTTTCCAATGGTGAGGGAGCTCTGTTAAAGTTTCCACATATTCTTTTTTTAAATTTTTTTTTAGTTGTAGATGGACACAATATCTTTATTTATTTTTATGTCCACTGTGGATCGAACCCAGTGCCTCACCCATGGGAGGCAAGTGCTCTACCACTGAGCCACAATCCCAGTCTCTCTCCACGTATTCTTGTTTTGTGGTCTATTTGATTCTTGTGTTTGAAAAGGATTTGTTTGATATACGTAGAAGCGCCATTGTTTGGGGCATAGATATTTATGATTGTTATGTTTTGTTGATGTATGATTCCCTTAAGAATTATGAAAATTTTTTCCCACCCTTTCACTTTCAGTCTGTGGATGTCTTTTCCTGTGAGATGAGTCTCTTGAAGACAGAATATTGTTGGGTCTTGTTTTTTAATCCAGTCTGTCATTCTATGTCATAATTGGCACATTTAGGCCTTTAAATTCAGAGTTATTATTGAAATATGATTTGTAATCTTAGTCATTTTGGTTTATTTTTGGTTTTTAACTTGACTTGGTTTCTCCTTTAATTGAACTTTCCTTTAGTGTAGTTTCTCTCTTTGTTATGTTTTCACTGTTGGATATCATTTCTTCCTCATGGAATATTTTGCCAAGAACGCTGTGTAGTACAGGCTTTCTTGCTGTAAATTCTTTTAACTTTTGTTTATCATGGAAGGTTTTTATTTCATCATCAAATCCGAAGCTCAATTTTGCTGCATATAGGATTCTTGGTTGGCATCCATTTTCTTTCAGAGCTTGGAATATGTTGTTCCATGATCTTATGGCTTTTAGGGTCTGGGTTGAAAAATCTGCTGAGATACAAATTGGTCTCCCCTTATATGTAATCTGGTTCCTCTTCTGGCCTTTAAAATTCTATCCTTATTCTGTATGTTGGGCATTTTCATTATAATGTGCCTTGGTGTAGATCTGTTGAAATTTTGTACATTTGGTGTCCTGTAAGCCTCTTGTATTTTATTTTCCAATTCATTTTTCCTATTTGGGAAATTTTCTGGTATTATTTTATTGAAGAGATTGTGCATACCTTTGATTTGAAATTCTGCACCTTCTTCTATCCCAATAAATCTAGATTTGGTGTTTTGATGCTGTCCCATATTTCTTGTATGTTCTGTTCATGATTTTTTACCATCTTGACTGTATGGTCAAGTTTATTTTCAAGATTGTATATCTTGTCTTCATTATCCGAGGTTCTGTCTTCCAGGTGATCTAATCTGCTGTTGATGCTTTCTATTAAGTTTTTTATTTGGTTTATTGTTTCCTTCATTTCAAGAATTGTTTTTTTTCACAATCTCTAGCTCTTTCTTAAAGTAATCTTTTGCTACTTGTAATGGTTCTCTTATCTCTTTGTTAGAATGATCAATGGTTGCTTTTATTTGCTCTCCTATTTCTTTGTTGGATTGATCAATTTTTGTCTGTAATTGCTCACTTATGTCATTCTTTAATTTTCTGATCATTTTAATTATGTGCATTCTGAATTGTTTCTCTGACATTTCATCAACTGTGTTGTCAAGGGATTCTGTTACAATAGTATCAAGGTTTATTTGGGGCACTTTCTTCCCTTGTATTCTCATGTTGATTGTGTATCTTCCTTTCTTGCAATACCGATCTGAGGTATTGCGGCTTCTATCATATAATCTTGTATTAACACTCCAGATTTCCTGTGTCTCACTGTGGAGCTAATTCTGTTCCCCCAGTGTCCCCAGATGGGAACTACTGCAACTAAAGTTAGTGGCAGAGGTAGTGGATGTACCTCTAGAAGGCAGTGAGAGTGGCCTTGCCTGGGCTCCTATGGAGGTCCCTGAGGGCTTTTTTTTCCCTCTCTTATGCTCCTGCTGGTAAGCAGGGACTCTGGAGAAGAACTGGGGGTGGGCCTAGGTCTCGCTTATGCAGGGTCACAAGCAGGAGAGTGTGTGTGCAACCCTTACCATGGGTGTAAGCTTCCCTGGGGCTGGAGACTAGCAGGCCCTGGTCTGCCTTCAGCTGGGCACCCCTTGCATTCCCTGAGGGTGGTTTTGGACCTTCTCTCTCACCTGTCCCCAGAAACTCTGGAGGGGAAGGGGGCGGGCCGAGATTGCACTTGGGTGGGGCCATCTCGTGCTGGGTTCTCTGAGGGGACTGTTACCCTAGGTGTTCCCCTGTAGCTGATAGCTATCAGTCTCTAGTCAACCCTTGGCTGGACACACATGGAGTTTCTTGAGGGCAGATTTGGGCCCTCTGTGGCTCCTGCTGGTCTGCAGGAACTCTGAAGCAGACCTGGAGCTGGCCCAGGCCACACTTGGGTGGGGCCACTTTGCATTGGGGTCTCTGCAGTGACTCTTACCCTCAGTGTGGGCTCCCCTGTGGCTAGTGGCTAGCAATCTCTTGTCTCCCTTTGGCTGGACACCCGTGGAGTTTCCGTGAGCGGATTTGGGCCCTCTGCGGCTCCTGCCAGTCTGCAGGAACTCTGGAGCAGAACTGAGCTTTTTCATATTGTTCATCTGTTCAATTTCATTAAGTTTATGTGAAAGGAGAAAAGCACATCAGTATCTCCAGTATTTACCTCAGGTCAGGCATGAAGTGGATTCTGGTGTGATTAGCTAAATATATATGATAATACTTAATGTTGAGAAGTATTTTTTTTTTAACCAGGGATTGAACTCAGAGATGCTTAATTACTGAACCAACTCCCCAGACCTTTTTCATATTTTAATTAGAGACAGGGTCTCCCTAAATTGCTTAGGTCCTCCCTAAGTTGCTAATGCTGGCTTTAAACTCTTGATCCTCCTGCCTCAGCCTCCTGAGCCATGGTGATTACAGATATGCACCACCATGCCCAGCTGGATCTTTATGATGTTCTACTGCACCTGGCAAGAAATATTTTTCATTGGATGAACTTGAAAGGAATTTTGTATTAATGCCACAGTCAGGCAAGATTTTAATCTTATTTCCTCTCTACTTTCACACTTAACTTGTTGAAAATCATCATATTTATAGTCCAAAACTTTCTGCAATACAAGTTCCACAGGAACAGTATAGTCAGGCTAATGTTATCAAGTGATTATAAAATGTAAGTTTTAAAGGGAGCTAAAGTCTTCAGTCATTTATATGTAAAGTATCTTCTTGTCAACAACAGTTTTCAATTTAAAACATTTTGCTTCATCATTTTTGTTTTCATTGCTAGTGAATATGATGTTTTTATATTTTTTAAACATCAATACCTTTATTTTATTTATGTTTGTGTGATGCTGAGGATCGAACCCAACACCTCACATGTGCTAGGCAAGCTCTCCACCACTGAGCCACAACCCCTCCCCATGAATAAGATTCTTAGTCATATTACACAAAAAAATCATAAATGATTCTACTACGGTACATTAGTTATCTATTGTGGTCTCGCAAATTATTCCAATACATATGACTTAAGACAACAAGTATTTGTTATCTCACATTTTCTAATTCAGGAATCCAGATATGCTTTTTTGGGGGGAAGGGAATCTTTGAATTAAAGTCTTTTACAATGTTATAATTAGATTGTCAGCAGGGGTTGTAGTCATCTCAAAGTTCCACTAAAGGAAGGTCCACTTCCACTAAGGGAGGATACACTTCCAAATCTACAAAACTCTTGGAAGGCTGCAGGATTTCACTGGCTATTGGATAGATATATCAGTTTCATGTCATGTGGGATTTTCCGTAGGGCAGCAGCTCAAAACATGGCAGTTATCTTCTCTCAAAGAAACTGAGCAAGACAGCAAGAGAATGAAGGCTCCCAAGGATACAAAATCTTCATAATCTATTCTCATGAGTGATGTCCCATCATGTTTGCCATATTCCATTGTTTAAAAGTGAGTCACTAGTTGTGCCCCAAATGCAAGAAGAGAAGATGATACAAGGAAATGAATATGTGGAGACAGGGATCATTGGATATACAGCCAAAATATTGGCACTGGATTAAAGGGCTATAAGACCTCCAAACAGCCATTACATGTCTATATATGAATTTATAAGTATTTTAGGGGTTTAGTGTTGCAATCATTGTGATTTTGTGAACTTTAGTAATAAGAGTACATATTTTTAAACATGACTTCTTCTTCTAATACAGAACATTTTAAATTGTCTCTATGAGGGCTGGGGCGGTGGTTCAGTGGTAGAGCTCTTGCCTCGCATGCGTAAGTCACCGGGTTCGATCCTCAGCACCACATAAAAATAAATAATAAAAGATATTGCATACAACTAAAAAAATATTAAAAAGTAAAAATTAAAAAAATAAATTGTCTCTATGAAACTTATAAATAAATAAAAAACTGAAATTTTGAAGAGGTGTTGATTGCCAGATATTTTATTATATATTTGTAAAAATGGAAATTCCTCACTTCTCTAAGGATACTTCTTCCAAAAGAGAGTTCTTCTAGGTTTTGGAGATACCAAAAGGTTAATCAAAGGAGGGAGCAAATCATTCTGATTTAATGACTTAATCAGTAGAGAAAAGCAAAGTTAAGAAATTCATTATTGCTTTTTCAGTCCAAAGCTTAATTTTCAAGAGGATAAATCATGAACATAGTCTTTGAAATTTTGTTAAGTTTGCGTAACTTTTGGGGCAAGGTACTTAGCCAACTCGACTGTTTTAAAAATACTTTTCATATTAATTATTTCATACAAATCTGGTGGAACATCCAAGGTTTTTCCCATCACTCCTAAGATCACACATAAGCTCTGAACATACAATTAATATAACTCACTCTGAAGTCCAAATGTAGCCTACTTTATACACTATAGTATCATCTTACTGAGGTTGAAGACAACCAGTCTTTCAATCTTGCATAGCTGATATATTTTATAATATTTTAGATGAATACTTTCAAGCCCTATTACATGGATATAATTTCTTAGTAGTTCAAAATATCCCATCTCTTAATGCTGGCACTAGGTTTAATAGGTGTCTTATATTTTGCTGAACATTTTTTTATGGAGAGATAGTCTTTACTCACATATTTGTATTTATAACTAAAATCTTTTGTTTTTTGTGATTCAGTCAAACTCCTTTTGCTGCTGATTAACCATACTGCTGATAGTTCCACTGACATGTTTTCTGGGGTATGTATCAGTTTGGTGAATATTTATGAGCTTATCTGATTCGTGTACATAATATTTAAAGATTTGTTAAGAAAAATTATGTTGGCTGACAATGTTGTGACAAATGTGAACGTCAATGGTTGAAACGATGAAAACATTTACCTGTGAAATGACAAACCTTGATAAATAAGATAATCAGGTCTGTTGATGAGGTTTATGAAGGATAAAAATATACATAAGATATATAAAGGACAACAAATGCACATAGTGCCACAAATCTAATACTTATGTTGCCAAATCAGTAATACACAAGGCAAATATAAAAATGTCCTGCTGCATGAGAATTGATTAAGATTAATGAGGTAGCTCACCAAGTAATTAAGGTAAAAATGTCATTGTATTAGAATTAAAACATTATCCAGAAAATAGAATGAAATGATGGGGAATTGGCATATTAAGGCAAAAATGAGAAAGAAATTCAAATCATGATTAAAAAAAAGAAGTATTGGCAAAAATTGATTGGAAAGATGATATTGATAGAAATAACTATAATTAGTAAAAGTCATTTAAGTTCATAAAATATTATTTATCAAGGAGCTCAACACAAAAATATAAAAAAACAAAGGAGAATATTATCGACACATGAGGCTGATGTTGCACAAAACTCCTTCACATTTTCTGTACTCCATATTACAAAAGATAAAATTCGTTTTTCAGAGATTACTATTGTGGAACATGAAATGTCCAAGCCAAGGTAATTATATCCATGCCAAACCAGGCAACAACACTATTAGAATGATTAAATTCTGATAAAGTCGATGGCTTAGAAAACTAAATTCTAACTCTTAATAAAATTGCAATAAGTCCAAAGTGTCCAGTCCTTAATTAAAGAGCTGTCCTTTGAAGACAGAATATATTAATTGGTATGGGAGCATTAAAATATGGTAGCCAATGAAAGATATCATATTGTTCTGTTACCAAACAGAGCTTCACTCTTGACTACCAAATCTGGCCTCTTCACTAAAACGCTATCTGTTCAGTTTAGAAATCAAAATTTAATTGTGAGCCCTTTTAGTCTCTATGATGATTGCTTGCATTTTGACAGTAGGACTCAAGATATTTAGAAACTTGGAGAAGGAGAAATATTGTCTGATGGGTAACAGTGCAGTTTCTGGCATCAGACAACCTAGCCTCAGATCCTTACTCCACCACTGAGAAGTTGTGTTACCTTGGAAAAGATACTTAACTTCTCAAATCCTCTGTCCTGACCTGAAAATTGGTATAATGATAGCATCCAAATCCTTGGGTTATTGAAAGTATAAGGGAGAAAAATAAGTGAAGTGCTTAGAAAATCTCTGTCACATAGCAATGGTATTAAGCTGAGGTGGTCTTTGAAAAAATTAACACATTACAACTGAGACAATTAGCATCTCACTTGTTTAAATGTAGTGCTTAATAAATATTAGTTGTTATAATAAGAATAATAATAACAATAATAAATATTGTAGTGATAATTTTATTAAAAACTTACCTATAACTATAGAAAATAATTTGGAGATGAGGGGAAAATGCTGCACATAAAAGTTTGCAAATTTAAAGTTAACTTTTTAAATAACACAAGTAGTGAATGAATAGGTGAATAGATGAATGTGTCAAATATCATAAAAAGGTATCAGCAAAAAGTGTAATTTATCCCCTTTCAGCCTCAATCTCAATGTTACTCACCACCCCCAGAGAATTACCACTTCAATCATTTTTCCTTTTACATGCATATAAATAAAAATATGTGTGACTATGTGATCATATTTGATGTGTTATTCTACAGCTAACTTTGTTCCTTAACAATATGTCTGGCAGATAATTCCATATCAGTACATAAAAATCTACCTCAATTTTTTGATAACCATTGCATAATTATCTGTAATATGAATGCATGTTACTACATTTTACCATGTCCATAATTATGAACTTTTACCTTGTCTCCTTTTTTCTCCAGTATAAATAATGGTACAGTGAACATATATATATGAAATGATCTTTATAAATATATGGAAATATACATGTGGAACACAGTTATAGATATGGAATTGCTATATTGAAGAATGTGCACATTTACAGTTTGATATTGTAAAATTTGCCTTCAAAAAGCTGTTATAATTTATATTATCAACTGTGTGCCGTACTGTATGTTTCCCTACATTCTTAGCGATACTGGAACACTGGGTATTCATTTGTGTTTTTTGTGTCCCATGTTCTCCTTTCTTTTTTTCCTCTCTGATGAGAAATGTATGTCATCATTGTTTTAGTTTGAACTTCTCTAAATTTTTGTGAGATGAAATATCTTTCCATATGTTTATTTGCAAATTGTACTTCTTTTTGTGTGAACTATCTGTTGATATCCTCCATCAATTTATGTTTCATTCTTTGCCCCCCCCCCCAATATTTA
>PVHX01035358.1:0-11592 GCA_004024805.1 Geosciurus inauris
AGGGCCATCCTAGGCCCAGTTTTTAAACACTTGTTTATGGTTGATCTGATGAAGAGTAGGAGGGTAGGAAAAGGCACATTCCATGCACTGTTAGGGTATGAGAGTAGGAACAGATTTATAGCAACATGAATTTAAGGCTTCAGAGTTTATCTGCCATTTTGTTCTCCCTTCTGGTATCTTACAGTCTCATTCCCCCCCCCCCCACCCCCAAGAGATCACATCCTCATCACTACTAAGGGGAAAGAGATGGAGGACTCTGATTTCCTATAACTTCAGGATGAGATATGGATGTTATAAAATCCCTCCCTGCCTGATTGTGTAGGGGGCAAATTGCCTCTTGGTTGTGGAGGGTTGGAAAGAATCAGCTTGTCTTGGACCTAGTGAAGTTTGGAAAACATAAATCTTATGATTATGTTCATTATGCAAGACCCCCAAATTAGAACTAGAATAATGATGATGAACAGCCCTGAACGTAGTAGAAGCCAGGCAAGACTTCTATTTGGCATATGTCGTCCATGAATCCCTTTTGATTATATTTTTGTAGCCATTTGGCTTGCTTGTATATCTCCTTAACCCATTAACTGCCAAATTTTTCAATTCTGTAGTTTTTTAAATTGACAAGATGCATTAAAATAGGTTGGAAATCATAATCTAGAGCTTATATTTCTTTTGTTATCATTAAAAATGAAAATACAGATGGTCTTATAAGAAGGACACTGGGACAATCTAGTATCTTTTACATTTATAAGCCAATTTATATATAGGACAAATATATCCTTTCATACATAGCACAATATACAAAGAAGTGATCTTTATGACCTCTTTTTTTTTTGGTACTGGGGAATGAACTCAGGGGTACTTGACCATTGAGTTACTTCCCCAGCCCTATTTTGTGTTTTATGTAGAGACAGGGTCTCACTGAGTTGCTTAGTGCCTCGCCGTTGTTGAGGCTGGCTTTGAACTCGAGTTTCTCCTGTTTCAGCCTCCCAAAGTGCTAGGATTACAGGTGTGCACCACTGCACCTGGCCTTCATGACCTCTTAATAATTATTTTTGGTGGTAAGGAGCAAAACATTTCAAAGGGTTATATTACATTTTTGACAACATGTTGTCAGTTTTGCATGACATGGCATATTTTTTTTTAATTTTTTTTTTTTTAGTTGTTAATGGACACAATGTCTTTATTTTACTGCTTTGTATGTGGTGCTGAGGATCGAACCCAGGGCCTCACGCATGCGAGGCAAGCGCTCTACCGCTGAGCTACAATCCCAGCCCCGACATGGCATATTTTGATATCGTCATCCTTCTTGCTGTTTGAGAACAGTATGATTTCTCATGTGCAATCTGTTATCATCCTGGACAGTACTGGGTTCAGGAGTATTCCACTTTCTTCCCCCCAATGGTTTCTCATTGCATTGTTTTAGGCTGACTAAGCAGATGTCTCTTTTGAAATCCAAGCAATTTATAAGATATTTGTCTTTGTTCACAAGTTTATGAACAATCCATGCATTTACAATACACATGTCAGTTATATGAGTGAACAAGAGCTAATATCCTTTGGAAACCAATCAATCATGTTTTTCCATAGCACCATTGAGATTATTACAGGTTCCAAACTTCTGCTTGAAGCACATTGTTTCCACTTTTTTATTTCATGGTTGAACTTTGCCAGTTGGTTCCATTGTTTCATCCTTTATTGCAACAATGAAGCATTTATGCTCTTACCATATTTACAAAGAGACTCATTACTTGTATCAAATCTAATCACATGACCTTGCTTTTTCATCACTGTTGTTATTTTCAGATAATACCTGTGTGTGGCCTGTTTTTGTTCTTCCAGCCAGTTTCTTGGAATGCAGTCTTCTGAAGTTATCTCAGCAAGTCATAATCTGTAATTAGTGGATTCTCTGTCACTTCAAGCATTTGGAAAACTACCTTATTCCCATGTCAAAGATCATTGTTACATCTTTCTTGAGTACTTTTCCCACAATCCACACAAGAAGCAATACTTTAGAGTTTGCCCGGAGACAGTGTGATCCTTGACTTCTAAAACTGTCTGGACTTGGTGGGAGGACCTGGACCTCCACATGTTCTCCCAAGGTTAATTGGGAGGCTTTGTTAATGACCAAAGGAGTCGTGGTCATTGCTTTTTTTTTTTTTAATATTGTTTTAGTTGTTGATGAATTTTTATTTTATTCACTTATTATTTATATGTGGTGCTGAGGCTCGAACCCAGTGCCTCACACATGCTAGGCAAGCGCTCTACCACTGAGCTACAGCCCCAGCCCCATGGTCATTGCTTTTAAGCAGTTTGGTAACCCCTGTTACAGGAGCTTGCTGTTTGGAGAAATGAGTTACTGGTCACGAGATAGGCCCCCTACTTTTGGGTTTAGACTCCTAAATTTAAAACCAGTTTTTTGCATATGACTTTTTTTTTAATCATATGATAGTAGCATTTGTCTTTGTTTATACTTTCCTGTTGGGCATTCAAGACTGATTAGACAGTGCATTGTTAAGGTCAGTCAAAGCTCCTCAGGGATTAATTTTTGGGTCTTGAATTACATGTGAATTAGATTTTAATTCTTAGTAATTTTATATTTGAATGAAGACTCAGTAAGAAGGCCATCTTTTTACCTTTTCATATATAAATAATTTTTTTTACTGCTTTTTTTTTCTGGTACTGGGGATTGAACTCAGGGGCATTCGACCACTGAGCCACATCCCCACCCTATTTTGTGTTTTATGTAGAGACAGGGTCTCACTGAGTTGCTTAGCGCCTCGCCATTGCTGAGGCTGGCTTTGAACTCGCGATTCTCCTGTCTCAGCCTCCCTAAGTGCTGGGATTTACTGCTTTTTTTATATACAACAATTTATGAAAATACAGTTAAGAGACCCAAATATATGGTCTTTTATAGACCTTAAGAAGCCAAGAATACTTGAATTTATAATTAGTTAATTGATGTTTCAATAATTTAACATAAAGGCAGTGCCGTGGACTGCAGGACCTGAATTGCAGCAAGTAGTTGGGCTGCCCTGGGTGTAGGAGCGATGGCACCCGGTCTCTGGGCCTGCTTTGCTCCACTTCTGGGCTGCAGCGACTGGAAGTGTCCCCTACCTCCTCGCCCCTGCCCCCCGATGTTGAACCCTGTGGTCATGGTGTGTCTCTTGCTCCTGAGGAAGAGCTGGGTGCTCACCGTTGTCTACTTCCTCAGCAGCACCTTGAAGCAGTAGGAGAGGACAGTGAGAGATCGGAATCTCCTTCAGGCTCAGGACCATGACCAGCCCATTTGGTGGAAGGTGTAATTCAACTTGAGTGATAGCACCTGGCTAAGCAATCAGTGCTGGAATTCCATTCAAGGGAAGCACGCACCTCATCACGGATGACCTGAGTTACATCTGTGAAAAGAAGGATCTGCGAACGAATGGCAGCTGTGATGTCAGCATCCCCAGCACAAAGCCAGGTACTGTTGGCTGCCGCAGCACCTGCAAGTACTGCGTGTCCTGCTGCCTGCAGCCCAGCAACCAACTTCTCCTGGAGCACTTCCTTAACCGGGCAGCGGTGGCATTCCAGAACCTCTTAATGGCAGTGGAAGATCACTTTGAATTGTACTTGGCAAAGTGCAAGACCTCTTCCTGGAGTGTGCAGCCCGATAACACCCACCGGGACCCCGAAGCCAAGGGTTGGTAGGGATAGAGCTCGCCCCAGCTCTTCCCGGCATGATGGCTCGCTGTAGCCTGGGCACTGAGACACTATAGGAGGATGCAACGCCCAGAGTCAGTCCAGTGCGAGGCCAGTCCAGTGCGAGGAGATATGGAGATGTGGGGACGCTTTGTTCCTGTGCTGTCCACTGGATCCCCCCAGTTCCTGTGCTGTCCACTGGATCCCCCCACCACCTGGGCTGCACCTGCTCTTCTATATAGCAGACTGGAACCACAGGCTGGGTCCTGGCAGGAAAGAACCACAGGCTGAGCTGGAAGTGGTGTTGGCCTTCCTGGGAGACTCAGCCTCTGCACCCACGCAGGGATCTGTGACTTCTGTTCATCAGGAGCCAGGTGTTCACCTCCATTTTTATCTGGGCTCTTCCCTGTAAAATTACTTATTAGATTCTTTTGGAATAGTGGGGATAACATAATGTTTGATGTAGAAAATGCCTTACCATTCTAGTTGAATATATTCAAGGAAATTAAAAATTTTAACTTACAGATGATTCAGCTGTTTTCCTCTATCATACAATTTTCAGATTTTAAATTATAAATATTTTTACAAATATTTACCTTACTTTAATATTTACCTTAATTTAATGTATAATTTATAATTACATTTATAATTAATTTAATGTATAATATTTACCTTAATTTAATGTATAATTAATGTATAGTATATAATTAATATAATATAATGTATAATTAATGTATAATGTATAATTGCTTGTAGATTACCCATTAAAATTAAGATATCAGTCATTTTCAGTTGCTTCTTTGTCAGGGAAAACACCAAGAGTCGATATACCTAAAATATTGAAAACAATAGACATTGCATTCCTCAAACATCCAACAAAGATAAACACAGCCTTGGCTGGCCAGCCACCAAGGCGAAAATGTGCGCGAAGAATTCTGAAAAGTACAAGCAGAGATTCAGAAGATTAAAAAATCACCAAAAATCTGAAGGTGATCCCTGTCATTGCAAGCTGAGGACTATTTTTAAATTGTTTATAAGAAATGCTTTAAAGTAGGCATGTCAATCACCTGTCATGCCAAACATGATTCATGGCTCCTCCAATGTGATAACATCTGGGTCCTGGACCCCTATGGGCATTTGGATCCTGTCACTTCATGCAGGAATTATTTTCCAGTGAGAACAAGAGTAACCCAAGTCTTCCCAAGTTGGGACAATCAGAGCATTCCCATTACCAGTGTGGCCATAGGAGTCTGACTTGCATATCTTTGTACTCTTTTTTATATCTTGACTGAGGGCCATAAAGGCCTAGACATAAGGGACTTCTGTCCATTTTCTTTGTCTTTTGCAGTAGAGACTTATTTGTAAATGGTGTTGAAACAAGGAGGTCATCCCTCTTGGTCATTAAGTGCATATAGAGGCCAAGCAGTGTTGCAGAAAAAATATATTTTTCTTTAGATCATCTAGTTTGAATTTTTTCCAGTTATACAGTAGATACCCTAGAAGGGACTCTTTGGAATGCTGTCAGTGTTTCCCATATCTAAGACCTCTGTAAATTTGGTGTCCCACAATTAGCAGTCCTGTGGATGGATGTCAATCCCTGAAAAAATTGTCCATATAAACAGAGTGGTAACATTCATTCTATGGGCTCTAATTATGGACTTGTCACAATAAGGCAACAGCAGCCTGTGATACCAGAGTCTGGGCCCCAGAAGGATCTATTCAGGGTGTCAGCTTTGAAAGAAATCAATCAAGTTCCCCCTCTGGACATTAAAACAGTGGTTTTACAGTGGCTTATATTTTAGAGGCACCTTTAAAAGAACTTTTATTCTTGTTTCAAATGAATCTATGAGTTAACTTGTAAATATTACATTCTAGCAAAGATGGTTTGAGGTAATGGATCTCTCAAATGACCCTGAACAACAAATTATCTTAGTAAATGTAGCACAAGGGGGGCGGGGACGGACAGGCAGAGAGCTGCTAATAGCCTCCCCAATTAACCCTAAAATTGTAGCATAAGATCTATTCAAAAATTGTTTACAAGCAGCCAGGTGTGGTGGCTCACGCTTGTAATCCCAGCACTTTGGGAGGCTGAGACAGGAGAATCGTGAGTTCAAAGCCAGCCTCAGGAATGGCGAGGCACTAAGCAACTCAGTGAGACCTTGTCTCTACATAAAACACAAAATAGGGCTGGGGATGTGGCTCAGTGGTCGAGTGCCCCTGAGTTCAATCCCTGGTACCAAAAAAAATTATTTATAAGCAATGCTGCATGAAGTATGCCAAACAAACAAAACATCGACCTACATATGCAGAGCCAGAAAGAAAGGTTATAAGATGAAAATGGACAAGCCTATAGGAGCAAAGAGCCTGGATGGCATGGCCAAAGAGCATGGAAAAGACTGAAAAGACAGGTTACAGCATGTGGGCTCCTACCAAGTATTCCTGGTCCAGTGGCTCAGATATAGGAATTCTCTCAATTTCCTAGAAGATGGAATCACAGCAGTAGAGCTACTGGAAATGCTGCCATGAGTTATGGAAGTTTCTCTCAGCTCCTCAGAAGCCAGAACCAGGGTCAGGCATCCCTGGAAAGCTGCTAAAGATCTGAATGTCCTCAAGCATGAAGCAGGTTTTGGTGACCCAATATAGAAATTTCTTTCAGTTCTCCAGAAGCTGGAACCACTGCTGGTGGGCTATGGGAGTTTCAACTCCCAGAAGCCAGAACTGGCTTTCCAGCACCTGAGCCACGGGGTTACTTTCAACTCCCCAGAAACTGGAGCCAAATTTCAGTCTCCTTCTAACCCTCTGAAGCAGAGAGAGAGCCAGGAGGGCAAGAACCAGAGAGGAGAAAGAGAAGATGAGCGTATTCCAAGGAAGAGAAGACCCGGTGCTTACATGGTTAAGAGTTTGACTCTATCAGGTGCCAAGACATCAACTGTCACTCTACTACCATGTGAATCTGCATGGTTCAGAAGTTTCCCAGCCAAGTGGTGAACTGAGCTTCTGCCTTTTGTCCTTGACAATGAGGGAGGTTAAGCAGGTGAGCAGAGCAAGAAGATAGGATGCATTGCCATCAGGGTGGGTGAAACCAGTATGGGCTGGGTAGACCAGAGGCTTATCCTGTCTCAGTGACTCTGGAGGAAAGAATCTGGGTGGGAGTGGGTAGGCACATGGAGATCATGTCTAGAGACCCTGATCCTGTCATTTTGTCTATCCTCCTGGTCCCTGTCTTACCAGAAGGGATTGGCAGGTGGACAGCCACCCTGAATCCCTGCCTCACAGTGTGGCTTTGTCTCCTAGGTTGGGAACAACAAGTAGATCAAGTAGATCCATTTGACCTGCTGTCTGTACAGTGACCTCAGTAGCTGCCTTTGGGGGCAGCCATCCACAGTAGGGCAGTACAGTCAGCAGCTCACCATGTTGGTTCTTGTGCTAGAAGCACTTTGTGGAGAAGGGTATGGAGGCTGTGGCACAAGCATCTGATACTCACTGGCCAGGGACTCTGGGTAAATTGCTCACCTTTTCTGGGCCAGTTTTTTTAACATCCACGCAGAGAGCATCTGGAGACTGTGAATTTCATGGGGGTCAGCAGGGTGTTCATCACCCAGCAAACATAGGCTGTGTGAGCTTTTGTCCTCTTTTCTTTGGTACACTGGAGTACTCTTGGCAAACAGCCTCTGAGTCTCCTGTCATCTCCAGGACACACTTAGGCTCCCTGGCTTAATTAAGAATCCAGTTCTTCTTCAATACCAGGGTCACAGTACAGAACTGTGGAGCAGGTTTGGGTGGATACCAGGCATGAGTTGGGCATGGTGAGCCTGTTGCACCAGGAAGTGAAAGCCTTGCTGATGAATGAGCTTAGTGAAGATCAAGACCTGTCCCAAGGAAGGCTTTCCCAAGCAGATGCTGGGAGACTTCAAGGAGCACTGGGCCAAGAAGCTGAAAGAGGTAACTCCCACCTGCAGGATGCTTCTCGGCCTGGACTCTCCTGATGGCCACCTCAATGGAAGAGCTCCCTCCCACACTTCCAGGAACTCCTGCTGCTGCCGTAGCCACAGCTGGTAGAGAAAAAGCCACCCCAATGCTGGTGCCACATGTGGCTGACATTTCCTCAGGGCATACCAGTGAGTGTTTTAATGTGCATTCTTTAGATTTAGCCCTTACTAACCCATTGAGAGCTCAGTGTTCCAGCCCTCACCCCTAACAATATTTCCCTTAACTTGGATATTGTCTGCTAGAGACAAGTCCCTTTGCACAACTAAAAAGGATTGATTTACATTTGTTATTTCACTTGCTTGGCTTTTTTTCTCCCAAATTTGCAAATGGTACTGGTACTCTTTTTTCTAAAAGAAACAACCAAAGTCATTGAGTCTATTCAGGCGTTGGCTAGCCTGAGATGGTCATCCAGGCACCATGGCTGGATGAATCCAGCATTTCCCAGGGCAGATGTGTCCTCCTCAGGACAGGCTTATGTTGATGTCCTTTATGAGGTTCTTAACCTTGCTGCCAGATTGCCCCTTGACCTCTCTTGGTGGCTCCAAGTGACACAGGAGCTGTGCTATTCTGTGCTCTTTTGTAGTCTTTGGTCCCATGATGCCTGAATTAAGTACGTGGTCCGGACTGACCAGGGAATTGGGCAGAAGTCTATTACTGTTATTCATGAATTGTAGGTCAAGGTTTGTTAATAGGAGATTACAATCTCTTTGTCTTCTCTATAGAAAAATGAAAGCCACAAATATTGCACAGCTACTGTGCCACCATTCAATTTATCCTTATGACAGCCTTGTAAAGTAGGTAGCATTTAATTGATCTTACTGATGAGGAAACTGAGGCTACCAATACCCAATCTGCTGCTGCACAGCTGGTGAGGGCCACGGCTGAGTCCAGCTCACCAGTGTGAAGAGTGACTTCTGTGCATATTGGCACTGGGCTGCAGGTCAGATGCTCATACTTTGTCTCCCTTAGTCTTCCACATCACCCTGGGGAAGGTGGTATAGTCACTTTATAGGGCTGCCATCACAGAGTACCAAAATCTGGGCAGCTCAAAACAACAGAAATTTATCATCTTAGTTCCAAAGGCCACAAGTCTGAAAGCAAGACATGGGCTAGGTCATGTTCCCTCTGAAGGCTCCAGGGTGGATCCCTCTGCCTCTTCCAGCTCCAGGTGTCAGCTCTAATCCTTGGCTTTCTTGGTTTATGGCCCTATCACTCCAGTCCCCTGGCCATCTTTCTGTGTGTGTGTTTTGTCATCTTTCCTCTGTGTGAGTTGAGCCCAAATTTCTTCTTTTTATAAAAACACCCATCCTATTGCATGAAGGGAAGCCCTAATGTCCTTGATTACATCTGTAAAGACCCTGTTTTCAAATAAGATCACTTGGAGGTCATAGGTTTAGGACTCCTGCACATCTTTTTTGGAGGACAATTCAATCCTTAGCAGAGGATATTATGCCCACTCAACAGAGGAGGAAACTGAGACCCAGAGAAGATAAATGACTTGCTAGCCATATAGATCATAAATGAAAACATCAGGTCCAGCCATGATCTAGCTCTTGCCTCAGGGAGTTGCTGGGTGAAGCTGCATGGGGAAGGTCCCAAGGTGGCAGCAGTGTCTTCTATTCCTAAGTTCTGCTGCTCTGGTGATCCTTGCATAGTTATGTTTGGATATCTGGACATGGAACTGCAGTTTTTCTGGGCTTTCTACACTATCAAGTTGCCTCACCCTTGACTTGACCTGACTCCATGTAACCACACGGTGGCACCCACATGGCCCTCAGGCATTATCCAACACAGAGCAAAGCTCACTACCAAATGGTTTAAGTAAACACTCATTTGTCAGAACCCAACCTGTGGTTGGTATCTGTGCATGTGGTAGCCAGGTGATCTTCCAGCCAGAGGAAGGTATGCCTGATCTGTGTCTGGGGAATCTACTAGCATTAGTTGTAGAGACCTTGGATCTGCTGTGGCTAGAGAGAAATGGTGTCTGGTCTTTGCCTTTTATGCAGTCATGCTTCCTTCTTTTGATTTAGCTACAAAATCATTTACCATGACCTAGAACAGAGCATCAGAGCAGCTGATACAGTGGAGAACCTGAGGTGGTGCTGTGCCAATCATGGGCTAGACACAGCCATGAACTGGCTACAGTTTGAGGTAAGAGGAGGCTCGAGGAGCCCACTGAGGGTGGAGCTTTTCTGAGCGCCAGTGTCCCTAGAGGAGACAGGCAGCTTCTCCATCCCTGGAATGGGACAGTGGGATGAACCATGCTGAGGTGGTCTTGGGCACTGCTGGGATTTCATCCCATAGTGGTGTTTTCTGCCTTGAAAGTGGCACAGGACACTGTGACAAGTTCCCTTGGGTTTCTCAGAGGTGCCTGCTAACACCTGGACAGGGTAAAAGTGGGGAGGAATATCTGACAGGCTGTCTTCCTAGAGGGCATGTCTTGGCCAGAGCCCATGGGTGGCTTGTCTGTGGTTCCCAGCTGGAAACCAGCACCTGTGTGTTCCTTGTGTGCACATTTGCCATTGGTACTGAATCATGCCTGACTTTTTGTTGTTGTTGTTTTGTTTTTCTTTTCCACACCAGAAGGAAAAGCAATTCTCTGTTTTATGTCTAACTCATGGGGTACCTAGTCCCCTGCTGTGTGTCTTCAGTACACACAACCTTGTGTGTGGTGGTTTCCCACTTCCACTCCCCACTATGCAGCAGAGCATCTGATGCAGCTTTTTGTCAGGGTTCCAAAGTTACTTGATGCTGATGTCATTCGCTCTTGAAAGCCACCAATGTGCTCTAGAAGAACTTCCTGTAGGACCTTCCCAAAGGCCTCTGTGCCATGCTTAGTAATAGTCACAGTGGAGGGGCTGGAGTTGTGGCTCAGTGGTAGAACACTTGCCTAGCACATGTGAGGCACTGGGTTCCATTCTCAGCACCACATAAGAAAATAAAGTCATTGTGTCCATCTACAACTAAAAAAAAAAATTAAAAGAAAATATTCACCAGTGGAAACCATCAGTGGATCATCACCTGCTGCCTAAGGTGGACACCAGCTTGCACCTCCACCACCACCACACTGCAGAGTGGGATGAGGTGGACCAGGCAGAGGCAGGTTCCAGAGTGACAGCCAGGCCCCCTGCAGGCACCTTGAACTCTGCAGTGAGAGTGGAGCTCCAGGCTAGGCCAGGCCCGATGGGTGGCTAGCCCAGCCCCTCTGAGCTCCTCTGTCCTGACAGCCATGGGGCAGAAAAAGAAAACAAATCTAGAAGCTCCCAAGAGTTTCAATGATTCACTCAAGGCTCCATGAGAAAAACCTGGGTTAAGACCTAGGTCTTGAGGGCAGGCCTCTTCTAGTCACCTTCCAGTGTGGGGATGAAGAGAAGTGCAAAAGAGGCTAGAATGCTTAGAAGCTGGTAGAAATAATCTCTACTCTGAGAGGCCCTGGCTTATAGTCACCCCAACCCCCAAAATGCACTGGCTCCTCATGGCACACCAAACCCCTTTTGTTCTGCCCACTCTGGGACTCAGCTTCCCCAGGGAGGAGAGATGACTGCTTTACCATTTGGAGGGTTAGGGCAAGGGACAAGTGCACAGATGCTCAGAAGGCAAGCGCTATCATGATTATGAGGGACACCTGGGCCAGATGCAGGGAGCTTCTGCCATCCTTGGATGTCTCTTCCACAGTCTCCATGCTGGACCACCAAGTTCTCTTGGCTCCTCCTTCCTCCATCTCCCTCCATCACTCTGTTGAATCACTGCTGCCACCAACCCTCTTTGGGGATCTGCAGAGTCCCTTAGCTGGCTCTAGGGGGAGTGTCAGTGAGTCCTGGGCCTTCCTCTGAGGAAGAGCTTTACCAGGGTACCAGGGACATATTTCATCATCCCTCTCCCAGCCCCTTCTCCCTGCCAAAAATGCAAGCTGGCCCAGTGACC
>PVHX01035359.1:0-11592 GCA_004024805.1 Geosciurus inauris
CTCAGCCGGTACAGCGAGTGCTCAGGACAAGAAGGTTCTCAACGGCAGCAGCAGGAGCCACTTGGGCGGGCATGGCTCCCCCTGTGGAGGCCCCAGGCCAGGGTCTTCAATTGTGAAAGCAGAGGCTGGCATGGGATGGCGTGGGACATCTATGCTTATGTTGTGTGGTTTGGGTTTGGGGGTGGGGGAGGGTTGAGCAGTGTAATTAAATGAAGCTAATAACAAAATTAATCTGCCACATAAGTATACACATGATGGCTCTTAGGCTGCATGGTAATTGATCAGAAATAGCCAATAGTGCACAAAAACAAAGGTGATGGAGGTGGCTTTCACCCAGCCAGGCCAATGAGTGCAGCGTTTCTCTCTCCATTGCTTTAGCTCTCCAGGGACTGTCCCGGATGCCTGTGAAAGCGCACCCTGGGGCCAGGTGGTGTTCAACTGCACTCAGTTGCTGACCCTCACCTGTTGTGCCTCAGTGGCCCTGTGCCCCAGGGCCTTCCTTTCATTCTCTGGAAGCCCAGGGCCTGCCCTGTCCTCGTATCCCCGGCGAGGAGTCCTTGGGCACCACATTCAGCTGCTCCTTCGGTTCTGTGGTGACCTTCAGCTGCCTCCCTCCTACAATTTATCAATTAACGTTTGTCTCCCACCCTATGTGGCAGGCTCCATACCAGGTGCAGGGAAGACAGAAGTGAAGAGCAGTCAAACTGTTGGGGGAAAGCTGTGAAACACTTGGGCTTATGAGGACGCAAGATTTTTGTTCCCTGATGTCTCTATACACATATTATAGCTCACCACCAACATATTTTTGTAGGACTCAAAAAGAGTTTTTAAAATTTTTATTTAAGAGAGAGATGAATAAGATCCAGTTGTTGACCTGAAGGCATCAATAGCCAGGCAGAGGAACCCAGCCTCACCACAGCTCATGTGACAGCCTGCAGGAATGCAGGAGAGGTGCCACTGTGCCATCTAGACAGGCCATGGAAGCAGAGGAGCAGACAACTGGTTTTGGTGGGTGAGATGAAACGGAGACAGCTTAGAGTAACTTTCATCAGGTTTTATCTCGAAGGGTGGGAAAGAGTTGGGGTGGAAGCGGGGAAGAGGAAAGGAATGATGGCAGCCAACATTTACTGAGCACTTACTATGTGCCAGGCACTGTTGTAAGTGCTGCATGTGTAATAACCCATGTGATCCTCACAATAACATTTTGAGGCAGGTGGTATGATCCCCATTTTATAGAGGAACAAATTGAGGACAGTGGGTCTCTGGTATGTCCTTCCCCCAAGAGATATGTCTAAATCGCAACCACCAGCACCTGAAGCACATGACTCTACAGAGTCTTGCCTTACCTGCAATTTTACTTTCCATGATTTCAGTTACCTGTGATGAAATGGAAAATTCTAGAGATGAACAATTTGTAAGTTTTAAATTGCACACCATTCTGAATAGCATATTGAAGCCTTGCACTTTCTTGCTGTGTCTTGCCCAGGACATGAATCATCCCTTTGTCCAGTGTATCCACCCTGTATACACTACTGTTCTGTTAGTCACTTAGTAGACATCTAAGTTATTAGATTGACTTTCAACATATAGCAGTGCTTTTGTTCAAGTAACCCTTATTTTATTTAATAATGACTCCATGATGTTGGCATTATAGTATATTGTTCTATTTTATTATTTTTGTTAATTTCTTAAAGTGTCTAATTTATAAATTAAATTTTATCATGGGTATGTATCAAAAGGAAAAAATAATTGTTTTTTTCCAGTACTGGAGATCAATCCTAGGGCCTTGCACATGCTTGGCAAGTGCTCTACCACTGGGCTATATTCCCAACCCCCAAACAGTATTTAGGGTTATGTACTATCCAGTTTCAGGCATACACTGGAGATCTTGGAACATATTCTCCACAGAGAAGAGAGCACCACTGTATTTGGAAATAAGGTTTATAAATATAATTAAGGATTGAGATTTCATTTTAACCTCTTAAAATCTTAAAATGAGATTACAATTTTGGTTCCAGATGAGATCATTTTGGATTTAGAGTAGGCCCTAAATTCAGTGACTGATATTCCTATGAGAGAAAGAAAAGGAAGGGAAAGGAAAAGAAAAAGAGATTTAAGACACACAGAGACACAGGGAGAGGCCATGTGAAGACAGAGGCAGAGAACAGAGGGAGTACTGCTGCCCTAAGTGGAGGAAACCTAGAGCTGCCGGAAGCTGCGAGAGGCAAGCAAGGATTCTTCCCTAGGGCCTTCCAGGAGAGCATGGCCCTGCCCATAGCTTTATTTCCAACTGCAGTATAACAAGCTCTCCTCTGGAGAACTAGAGAACTGTTGGCTGGTGGTCACCCCATTTCCTGCTCCCTCTTCATCCCTGAAGTTCCCTCTGATCACATTAATGGTTAGGCTACCCCTCCTTCACTGGGGTGCCCATCAGCTGACTCTGGGAACCTGGTCCCAAGACTTGCCTTAACCGCCCCAAGTAAGAGCCCCATGAACAGAGGACCCTGTCCCTGAAGTACATGCTGCTCTGGTGTGTCCACCAGGAAGAGCCTGGCCCCAGCAGGGATTGTGCTCATAGTGAGGGGAGACCTATGGGACAAGGGAGCCCCCTAAGTGGAAAAATTGGGTTTCTGCTTGGATGGGGTATCTTAGTCTGTTTTCTGTTGCTGTAATGAAATACCTGAGATCGGGTAATTTCAAAAGAATACTTTATTTTGGCTCAAAGTTCTGGAGGCTGGGAATTCCAAGAGCTTGGCCTCAACTTCACCTCAGCTTCACCTTCCAGTGAAGGCTTCAACTCATGGTGGGAAGCAGAGGGCACAGGCAGAAGAGAAGAAAGGTGACCAAATTCCTGAACTAGTTGATCTACTCCATGAGAATGGCATGACCATTTGTGAGGGCTCTGCCCTCTGCTCCCAACACCTTCCATAAGGCCCCACCTCCCAACACTCCCACGAGGGAATGAAGTTTCCAACACATGAAACTCTGGGGGACACACCCAAACCATAGCTAGGGGTCTCAGTGCTTTTCCCACCAGCAGCAAGTCGGGTAGGCATGTCCAGGCCTCTAGAGTCACTGGACCATTCAGATGGACAGGGCTTCTGGTGTGGTAGGCAGAGCTTTCTCGGGTGTTAGGGTATTTGGATAATGGGCACAATTCTGTGTATGTACCATGTTTGGAATTTGGCTCCTTTATCCTGATCATCAGGGAGGGAGGGCTGAGGGACCTCGCTTCTCCAGGGAGGTCAGGTCTTCCCACGGCAGGGAAAGAACTTGGTGCCATCCTCGTAGATGAGAGCAGCAACTAATGCCTGGGGAACTTAAAAGAGGAGAGGGGCAAAGTTTAGGGGAGGCTTGTGAAAAAGAAATCAGGTCAGTGGTCCCTGGGCCCCTGAAGGACCAGGTTCAGAGCTCACAGGGGCCACAGTGCCACCAACTGCTCAGCAGAAATTACTCCCATGGGAATGTGACTGCCCAATCCAGGCTCTGCAGAGCTGAGGAGAACTGGACTCCTCCGCCTACTGCCCCTGCCTGACATGCCTTCCCCTCTCAGAGTAATTACTAAATATCTCTGCCAGTGCCTAAGCAAGAGAGCAAGGTGACTGACTGCATTGTGTCGTGTCCGAGAATGTTCTTTTTGTGAGTTTGCGGCTGGTGTCAGTGCCCCCAGGGGTGGGGTCTAAAGGAACTCACCAGCCCCAAGGGAAGGGGACCCAGACTGCAGCTGCAGAAGGAGCTGCATCCAGCACTCAAGTGACATGCTTTTGGCTAGGACTGAGCAGAATGACAAAAGCGGGGACAAGAGTCGTAGGGCTTTGTCGTTTTGTGGCCACTTGAATGGATTGTTCTATTTCTCCAAGGCAACAAAGGCAAGAAGATCTCATGGGAGGGCCCTCGCTTTCTCTGTGCACTGCAGAGTTGACTTGAAGAGCAGGGGCTGCTTTGTGATGTTCAGACAAGGCGCTGGCCTGTGGCCTGTGTGGTTTGGACTGTGGTATCAGTGATGCCCATGGGTGACCAGCTCAGGAGTCAGGCTGGGCTGCTGCCACCGGAGGAGATTCAAAATGGTGACATGGGGCTGAGTGCTCACCTTAGGGCACCAGGTGGCCCTGGAGTTGAAGTAAAGGCAGTACAATTAGTATAGTCACAAAGGGTGAAGGTTCTGGAACACCTCTGGCTCTGCCGCTGGGTGATCTTGGGCCAGTTATTTAATCTTTCTGTGCCTCAGTTTCCTCATTTGCAAAATGGGAATCTAATAGTATTGACTTTGGGAGAATTAGGTTAGTTAGTATCTGTGAAGAACAAGAACAGGGCTTGACACAGTAAGCGCTCAATAGTAGCAGGTAGTACCAAGCCTCGTGGGCTCTTCTTCGTATCTGGGGCCTGTCCATGGGGCAGTCACTCTGTTTTTGGAGCAGAGGCCCATGGGAGAGGCTCTTTGTTCTTGCAGTCCATGCAAGCAAGCTCAATCAGCTACTCAGGGGTCCTGGGGAGGGAGAGGGCAACCTGTCCTCCTTGGACTCCTTTTCTCTTTAATTTTGCCAGGATCCTTCCAGGCATCTAGTCCTTTTGCTTTACACATTATTATTATTATTTTTTTTGTACCAGAGATTAAACTCAGGGGCTCGCAACCACTGAGCCACATCTCCAGCCCTTTTATTTTTTATTTTGAGATAGGGTCTCACCAAATTGCTTAGGGCCTTGCTAAGTTGCTGAGGCTGGCTTTGAACTCACGATCCTCCTGCCTCAGCCTCTGGAGCTGCTGGAATTACAGACCTGCGACACCACGCCCAGTTTGCTTTAGGCTTTCTTATGTCAGCTGTGAGATTCCAGTATAGGCTTACCGGTTGGAGGTGAGAAGAAGCCCTTGGACAGAGAGCCTTGCCTAAGTCCAGCCCAGTTTGCAGAGCTCTGATGGCGACATGGCCTTTGTCTCCCAGTGGCCAGGGCCATCTGTGCTGTGACTCCTCCAGCCTCCCCATATTCCTGGGTCCTGTGGCAACATTGTCATTATCATACCATCAAAAACCCACCCTGAGTCAGGTTGCCAGAGGGGAGATGACACGGGGAGGTCAGGTTGGCTAAGCATGGACCAAATTGCTTTTTCTCTCACCCTAAAGCCTCAGTTCAGCCTTTCTGGATTTATGCCTTTTATTTCAGACCATTGGCTGTTTACTCCTGCTCACGTGGACTTGAGAGCCCCTGACATGCTCAAAGCTGTGCTCACACCTCTCAAAATACCACTCCTCCTCTTCTCTCCTCTCAGTCACAGGGTGTCAGGGCCAGGGCTTGCCTGAGAGGTTCCCATCATTGCTCAGAGGAGGAAATGGGGATCCAGTGAGTGGTAGGCAGAGATGAGGGGACACAGGAGACTCCGTGTCTCCGTGCCTACCTTTGCTATCCCAGGGGGAAGAGAGGAGGTTGCCCTCACTACTGGTCCTAGGGATAGGGCCACCAGGGCTCCCCTGTTGGTGATCTGGGGCATGTGTGCCCAAGTCCCTGGGAACTGGAGGAAGGAGGAAGCATGGCCTGCGGTCCTGGCTATTCGCCATGCCCGGGCCTGACACTGTCTATCAGCTCAGTGAGACTTGTTACTCCAGGGAGATTTTGCCGTCAAGGGTCAGAGGCACTGCCATCTCTGGCTCTTCTGGGGGCAACCTGTGCATGTGTGCTATTTCTTGGGATCTGGAGTGGGGAAGGGGAGAGTCCTATAAGGCCTGGATGGAGGCCATGGCCTCTGCTTTGATCTCTCCTGAAGCAAGTGCAGGCGCCTTTGGCACTTCCTGAGCCCAGTGAGAGTGCATTGACCCTCACAGTGACCCTGCAGACAGAGCTAGTATTCGGTCCCTATTTTATATGTAAAGGAGGCTCAAGAAACTGGTGAAGGCAGAAAGTGGAGCCGGAATCAAACTCAGGCCTGACTCCAAAGTGTCACGATGCTCTGTCTCCAAGGAACCAGGCAGAGGTTGGGGAGGTTGGTGCCGCAAAAATAGAACTGCACGAGCAATAATATAGGGCGTTAGAGAGGGTGCTGGGGGAAACGAAGGGAGATAAACTCAGAAGACTCAGGAACACTGAGTGAGAAATTAAGGGAGAAAATGAAGAAATCAGGCTTTTCCTCACGTTTCTTTGCCACTGAGTATGTACATGCTTGATGCCTGCTGCAATAGAAGACCCTAGAAGTGTGTGGCTGTCCATCTAGAAACTCCCAGAGCCAGCCAGGGAACACACATGAGCACAGAGTCCTGGTGGGGTGGTTTGGGGAACCCTCCTGTCAAAAGGGGCAGCTCCACCCCGTGCCTGTGTTAAGGTGTCCAGGAATGGGGCCGGAGCTCTTCACCATTTTTCAAGAGAAGCAGGAAATTAATTTTTTAAAAATGTGGACTGTTAATTTTAAAATGCTGGGAACCAAAACAATTTAAAATATCATTTTAGAAAAACAAAACAAAACAAAACAAATCAAACCAAACCAAGTTACCTATGTGCACCCTCTGCTTTATGGCTCTTGTTTATGTGAAGGTCTCACCACTAGATTGTGAGTTGGTGCAGGACTTCTGCAGATCTGGGAGGAACAGCATGTGTGTGTGTGTGTGTGTGTGTGTTGGGATGGGGGTGAGAACTGAGGACCATGAGGAAGAAAACATCCAGATTTTCAGAGAGAGAGAGGGAAGAGGCTAGGATCCAGTCATTGCTACCCAAAATGCAAAAGGGACATTTTGCCCATAGCCACGGAAACACCCTCTTTCAGCTCTCTGCTCCCTCCAAGGCCAGGGTCCTCAGCTCCCCCAAAGAGGGACATAAGGCAGGATCTGAGGATAGGGATGCAGAGAGGGCTGGTGAGGCAGGGGGGAGGGACGCCTGGGGGCAGGGGAAAGTGGCTCAGCCTAGCTGCTGGGAAGTGAATCACATCTCCATGTGATGGGTGCTGTTCACACTTTCTAAGGGAGCAAGGAGTGACCAGAGCCTGACTTGTCTAAATATACCAGCCAAGCCAAACAGCTGCCTAGCTCAGAATTGAGATTTATGACAGGAGGCTGGGCGAGCCCTTGGATTCCATACTTGCGGGCTACGTCCCCTGATGGGGGCGAGGAGGAGGGGGGCTGGTGCAGGGAGCTTGGCCTTATTCTACTCCTGGGTAAACACTTGTAGGAACAGAGGGAAACCCTCACAGGTCCAGGCTAAGCAGCACAAGCTCAGGGCCTCCGGAGGAGCCTGCTGGAGTCCCATGGCAGATATCCCCTCCCCATTCCCCCCAGCACCCCTTCCCCCAGGGCTGCCTGGCACAGAGACCCCTTGTACTCTCCCAGCTTCCAGGTATAGGTAGTATCTACATCCTCCTCCTCATGGCCTGGATGGGTCCCTAATTCCATAATCACCATGAAAATACACGGCTATGGCTCTGCCTTCCCTGGGTGAAGCTCAGGTCCCTGGAGGGGCTGAAAATTTCCTACTTGGAACATCCAGAAGTGCCCTGGCACGCTGTCCCACGGGCTGTGGGGCAGGGGCAGGGGCATGAGGCAGGGGCATAATCCCATTCTGCCACTGTGCAGCCATGGCCCTCTCCCTTCTTGGAGGTGGAGGACCTCAGGACCTGTCCTCCCTCACCATTCACCATGCTGCTGTAGTGGAAGCTAGAGGTGATGATGCTGCCTGAAGCTCTTTCTGGCTCAGATATATTGCGTTTCCCTTGTGTGTGAGGTGGGACGGGGCTTGGGACTTAGTGGCAGGGACAGCATTCCACCGAGCCAGGGGAGCTGCTCATCTTCTCACTTTGTGCTGGGAGGTAGAGCAGGAGCTGCTGGCTGTGGTGCTCAGAGCCTGCTGCAAGGCTCAGGAGAGCTGTCAGGGACAGCTGGAGCCTGGTCAGCTGCCCAAGTGCTGGGGAGAAGAGGCAGAGATGACCCAAAGAAATGCGGGCTTCAGCTGTGCTCTGAGATGCCCTTGGCATGCAGCACACACCTCTGCAACCCTGGCTGGGCCTCCTGCCCAGCCCAGCTCTGGGCAGGGGGCTCTGCTCCCAGGCTGCTGCAGAGAAGCAACCTGCAGGCTTTCAAGAACCTTGTAAGCAGAGGCCCAGCTGCCAGCAGCTTTGCTAAGGATAATGCCTGAGGAAAAAGCTGGTCTGGGGAAAGCTTTTTGCTTAGCCCACCTGCTTTGTGCTCAGACCAGAGGCAGCTATGCAGGGGGCTGAAACCTAGGATCCAGGAGGTGGAGGACCCAGGACCTTGTCCTCCCTCACCATTCACCATGCTGCTGGGGGAACTCAATTCAAGGGTACCCCAAGGACTCAGGGTGGACTACAAGTCTCTCAGGAGCCAGCTTCCAGAAGACTTATTTATTTTTATTATTAATATTTGAGACAGGTCTCTTGCTAAATTACCCATGCTGGCTTTGAACTTGCAATCCTCCTGCCTCAGCCTCCCAAGTAGTGGGGATTACAGGTGTGTGCCACCACTCCTGGCCAGAACCTTTTAAACATGCAAATCTGGTGTTGTTCCCATTTACAAGCCTTCAGAATCTGTTGCTTTTGGGGTGAAGTCAACTCCAGAACATGACCCACAATCCAAAAACCTCCTTTGGCCTCTGCCTGCTCATGTCCCCAGCCCCTCTGCTGCCCCTACTCTGAAAGCCTAGCAGAGACGCTCAGGTGCTTGGTTCTGACCTCCTGGCCTTCGCCAGCAGTCTTTCTACCTCAAACAGGTTCATTCTCTCGCCACCTGGCTGGCTCCTCCTCATCCTTCCTTCCGCGGTGGCCATGGCCTCGCCTCCATGAAGTGTTTGCTCAAGATCCAAGCCTGGCTCTGGCGCCCTTCCTGGGTGTCTCCTCAGTGCCAGGGTTGCACAGAAAATAAATAACTAAAACAGGAGGCCCGTTAAATTTGAATTTCAGATAAACAGTGGAAAATGCTTTAGTATGTCCTTGCAGTTGAATAATTTGCCAAATCACTGTGACCTTGCCACCTTTCTCCATCAGAGTCCTTACTGCCATCTTTTCTTACCTGTTTGCCTGTCAAGATTGTGAGCACCCCGAGGGAGGACTTTTCCAGGCATGTGTACCACTGAATCTCAACGCCAGGGGCAGCGACGCACGCCTGTCATCGCAGCTATTCGGGAGACTGAGGTAGGAGGATCACAAGTTGAAGGCCAGCCTGGGCAATTTATCAAGACTCTGTCTTCAAATTTAAAAAAAGAAATAAAAAGGGCTGGGGCTCAGTAGCATGCCTAGCATGCTCAAGGCCCTGGGTTCGATTCCTAGCATGACAAAAAAAAAAAAAAAAAAGGTTCTGGATTTTGTGTGGAGAATGGATGGGAAAGAGTGGCACCTGAGAGGCAGGTTAGGAGGCCTGTGCTGTCTTCCCACCTGGAGACGGTGGCTTGGACAGGAGCAGGGGCCGCGGAGGAAGCAGGTAGACTCAGTCTGTGCTCAGGAGATAGGGTCAGCAGGACTTAGCAACTGATGAAAGTGCAGAGAGGGCACAGAAAAGGAAAGGTGGCTCCTGGGCTGTTGCCTTAAGTGGCTGGTGGCTGAGGGGCATTTAGAGAAGGGGAAGGCAGAAGAGGAAGAGGAGGAGGGAAAGGATTTGTGCCTGGGGAAGGATGAGTTTCATCTTGGATGGACTGAGCTCAGGTTGCTGATGGATCCCTGGTGGAGATGGCTGGAGGGCTCTGAAGTAGACTCACACTAAGACACACAGGCCTGGCACAGAGATGGAGCGTGAAGCCGCAGGTGAGCCAGTCTGAGCAGGCAGCCCCGGGTCTGAGCACCATCTCTTCCCTAGCACTCAATTCAGTGCATGCAGTGGTTGCTGCCAGTGCCTGATGGGGACATGGGCTCCTGCTGCCTCACCTTCTGAATGTTCATAGATGGTAGGCAGAAGAGACTGAGGAAAATTGGTCTAGGAGGTAGGAAAAAACTGGAAGAGCGGGTTAGCGAGAAAAAAGAACACATCAAGAAAGACGGCTGCTGCTGGGAAGGGAGGATTGCTGGCTTCCTGGGAAGGAATCCAAGGTCCCTCTTCATTCTTCCCCAGCATCTCTGCTTCTCCCCAAGGAAGAGGAATGTTCATCTTAATGTTCAGAGTCAGATTCTGATGGAGCTCCATCTGATGGCATTAAGAGGTCCTATCCAGGGTGTGGCCTCTCTTCCAGTCCTCAGTGGGAAGTGGAGGGGGGCTGCTCTCCTTGTCCCTGGATGCTCTCCTGTCTCTCCTAGCACAGGTCTCTGCCAGCCAAGGCCAGCTTTGTGCCAAGCATGGTGGCACAGACACTCCGTCTGTGTGTCTCCTTGGAGCTGGGCTGTGTTGGATCAGCACTTCTCGCCATCACAAGGGTTAGGACCTGAGTGCCGGGATGGAGAAGCTCAGGGTGGATGGAGTGAGATGGGGCGAGTTGAGCAGGACTCATAGCCTCCTTCTGCCACTGCCACTCACTGGCTCACAAAATCGTTGGTTCTGAGTTTCTTCTCAACTAGAACTCTACCCTGGGGCTCAAGCCACAGTCCACCATAGCACTTTTTGCTTGTTTTTCACTGTTTCTTTGTGTACCTTCACTGGGGATGCACAGAGGATAAATGAGAATCCTGGGCCAGGATTGTGTATGGCCCCCATCCCAGTCTACTCTAAAACCATACCACTATTTCTATATCCAGCAAGATTTTCAACCTTAAGACAAGGACTACAGAGTATGCACTGGATTTCCTAACAAGGAAGTCACTAGTGATCTGGAACAGTCATGTCAGCCAGGTTGGAGAGAGGAAGAGAGTGGCAGGTGATGGAATTGCTTGTAGCCAACTCTTCAGAGCACAGGAGAGAGGTGGGAGTGGTGGACAACAAGGGGTCAAGGCCAAGATGGGAAGAGCTGGCAAATAGGAAGTATAGAGGAAGAGCTGTAGTGATAGAGGCAGATATTTAGGGGGGCAGATGGAAACATCTAGGCACGGGGATTAGCCTTGGATAAAGGGGCACCTATCCCACTTTATCAAGAGGCAAAGGTTGAGTCCAGGACAGGCAAGTTGATAGATTTGTAGCAAAATACTGAAGGGGGTGGCTATTTTCTGTGTAACAGGGAACAGGATCCTGGGCTGAGAATAAGTCAGACCTAAGGAGGATGGAGTTTAAAGGGCATCATGGACAGTGTGCCAGGCAGCCCCATGGATGAGGCACAGGGGACTGATCCTGGTTTGGTTCTAATAGCACCATGAGGGCTGCTGGTCCCAGTCTGGTTTGCTCAGATGGACAAGTTCACATTCACAGGTGGTCACATTTCACATCCACTGGGAAGCAGCAAATGGCAGACTCCCTCCAGGGATGCTGACATCTATTTTGCTTGTTTTTTGGTACTGAGGACTGAACCCACCTCCATCAATGAGCTACATCGCCAGAACTTTTTTATTGTTTTCCTCTTTTAAAAATTTTGTTCTAATTAGTTATATATGACAGTCAGAACCTTTTATTTTTTTCTGACACTGGGTCTTGCTTAAGTTGCCTAGGCGGGCCTTGAACTTATGATCCTTCTGCCGAGTGGTTGGGATTGTAGGTGCAGGCCATCACTTCTGGCTGACACCTAGGTTCTTTTTTTTTTTTTTATATATTT
>PVHX01035360.1:0-11585 GCA_004024805.1 Geosciurus inauris
TCACAGGCAAGTGCAAACTTAATCAGACTCCAGTGAGGCAGATATGCTAAGTCCCCAAGTTAGAGTACTCAGGGGAACTTGTGTCCTGCTGGGCAGGCCATCAGGGAAAGCTTCCCCTGAGAATAGTCAGAGAAGGCCCCAAGGCTGAGGCCAAGGGCAAGTGGGCAATAGACCTTCCCTACAGAGGCCTATCATTCCTAAGGAACAGGAATAGTAGAAGGAGGGGATGTGTGGAGTGGGAAAGGGGTTCATGGAGAGGTCATAGAAAATGGACAGATGGCCTGTTTGGTAGCCTGAGTTGGGCAAATGTGTTCTGAGGCTGGCAATCAAGCAACATGGTGAGGAGCAGTGGCTTTGGGCTCCCACACTTGTTATTAAGTATTTAAAGCCATGATATTGGATTAAATATCCCAGAAAGAGAGAGAAGGCCAAGGAATGAGCTTCAGAGTCTGAGGAAATGAGAAGGAAGGTCCAGAGGCACACAGGAGGATCACTGAGCCTTAAATCCCTCTGGCAGCTCAGACAACAATCATAAACTTTTGAAAGCTAAAAAGCTGAGGGACAAGACAAGTGATAACTGACAGTGGACCCAAGAATACTGAATCCCCAGCTAAAAGAAGGATTAGACAGAGGGTTTGGAGAAGCACCTTGCTGAGAGGCCATGGGCATATTCACTTAAAACTCTCTGAAACCCAGTTTCCTCAACCACAAGTCTGAAAAATGGAGGTGAATGTTCTTCTCAGAGGGTTCTTATGAAAAGGAATGAAATTGAATGGAAAGAAACATCCATGTGCACAACCACTACTTCCTGTCCTCCCAATCTGGGGATGTAGCTCAGTGGTGGGATGCTAACTTAGCATGCTCCCATGATGTCTCCCAGGAGACATCACTTGTCAAGGTCATCAGTGCTCTCCATGTTGCCAGGACCATTGGTTGCTTCCTAATCCTCTCCTTGCTCATCAGACTATTATATGCAAGCAATCATCCCTCTTCTGAAACTTCTTCTCCACTTGCTCAGGGATGCTGCTCCCCTCTGACTGTCCCTCTCCTTCACTGGCCAGTGAAGGTCTCTTGTACTGGTTTTTCCTCCCCCATTCCATGCTGCAGGGCAACTGCCCCCTCCCACATGGCAGAAAACTGAAGGCTGATTCTCCACAGGGTAAAACAGAAGGTTTCTGGACTAGGGTCCATTGGCCAAATTGAGGGGGTGAGTGCCAGATGGTAAACTTGGAGGTCTGTTAGTATATAATATACTAAATATGGGATCCTGAGACTTCCAGCTTCTATCCCCCACTTGGTTCCAGAAGGCCAGCAACAAGACCTTTATCCTTCAAGCAGGAATTTGAGATCATGCCATCTGTGGAGTATGACCAACCTAAGCAGAAAGGCCTAAGACACTGACATTGTTATCCAACAAATTTCCCATAGAAGTTAATAAGCACACCTGAAGTTCAGAGTTTCCAATCAGCTCTTCTTTCTGCTGCTTGGCCCCTGAGCAAACAGTAAAGGGTTATCAGATGCTTAAAAGGAAAGCCCTAATATGGAAGATGGACACCAAGGCAAACCAGCTAGAAAACTGTTGGAGAGAAGAACTATGCAGAGGGAAGGGAAAAAATTCACATCCTCAGAGAGATAAGAGTCTGCATCCACAGAACAAGAACAGGATGCTATAAGAAAAGAAAGTTGGATGAACAAAAAAGATCTCTTGAAAATTTCTGATAGCACAAGTGAAAAGCACAACAGAAAAGACAGAAAACGGATTTGGGGCAATAGCCTTGAAAGTAGAGAAAAAAGTGGAAATTGGAGAGAAAAAATTTTAACTACAAGAGTAGTTCAGTAGATTCAGTATCAAATAATAAAGAATGTAGCTCACTGGTATAGCTCACTTCACATGCTCAAGCCTCAGTATAATCCCCTCTGCCACACACACACACACACAAAGAAATAAAGAAAAGAAAAGGAGAAGGAGGGAAAGGAGGAGGAGGAATGTCACAAAGAATAAAAATAAATCAACATCAAAGAATCAATGATTTGAATGTTTTTAGACTTTTCAACAGCACTACTAAATTAAAGGCAGCAATGGAGCAATGAATTTGACATTTTACAAATTAGAAGTCAGTATCATTCAGGATGGGTTTGGTTACACTTCAGTAACAGATAAGTTCACAACCTCAGCTGCTACACATCCATTTTGGTTCATCGGGGACCCAGGTTTGGGGGATTTTTCACCTATTTCCCTAATTTAAAAAAAAATTGACAATTGACTTAGCAGTTCTTTTTAAAAATGATATTAGGAAGAGTCATTTCCTTGGCCATAATTAACTTCATAGATCTGCATAAGATCTATAAGAATATTTGGCTCTATAAAATATTTGGCTCACTCTCCTTACCAAGCCACATACACACACCCTCTCCCCAAGGACAACAATCCAAAGTTCCAGATCATCACAGCGACAAACACAAACTTCAGGATCCCTGGCTGATACATCTTAATCTATACACTAGTTCCAGATGTAACTCTCCTTTTAATCTACTCCACACACCCAAAACACAATAGGGAACCAGGATAGGATAACAATAGCCATTCTCATCCAGAAAGAGGAAGAATGGCAACATATAGAAAACACTGGTCCTTAGCAATTCTGAAATCTGGGGGTACTTTGGAGGGCCTGATCCCTGGGAACAGGGATGTTACTGGATTAAGCTCCAATTATGCTTCTGAGCACAGCTCCTTGTCCATTACACTTCACTTCTCCCAGCTCTTTTTTTAGGACATTTTTTCCTTTCCATTATTCTCCTCAGCTACATCTCACATGGATATTAGGAAGTATACTCTTGAGGCTGAACCTTTTTCTCAGATCACTTCCTACTGATACATATGGTTGTTTTAGGTCTTGAATACTCTTTCTCAGTCCAGACTGGTGGTTCTCTTGGCAATATAACACTGTCAATATTGTAGTTTCTTACCTATTGATTCTGTCAACAATTGAATCCAGTAACCATGCCCATGTTTCTTTTAGAGACAGGGTTCCCACAGTTATGTGTCTCTGATTTCTCGTTTCCACAGGTTTTCATCTAAAGACCAGTGTACTTACAGCCTATTAGAATTGTTTGAGACCTACAGACTTAGCCTCTTTTCCTTGAGACATTTGTCCTATTTAAAGATATAATTAAGTGCCACATCCCCAAAAGAACTTTACTCTGAAACATCTTATCCTACACAGTTTTAACAGCAGAAGCGAGGACCATACCCTAATTTTAACCATTGACACAAGAATGAGTTTGAAGTGGACTTTGTCATTTAAACCTTTTTAAAATTTTTTTCTCCAACTATTTGGAATCCAAAATTGTGGCTTTTGGAAATAATTCAAGGCCCTGAATTTTTGGAAACTCTCTATTCACTTTCATTCCCACTTGCATTCTGGCCAATTCTTTTCTGAACACACTGTCTTTTATAATACTTTGCCTAGCACAGCTAATAATCAAACATATGCTAACATACTGTTTTCCCATATCATCATCTTGAGTTACAACTTCCTTAAGAATGCAATCTGAATCCTAGAAAATTTAATAAATATTTCCCACTGCATAATATAAAGTTCCACTTTTACAACATCCAATAATGTTTGTTTTTTTTTTAAATGTTTATTTTTTAGTTGTAGGTAACAGAATATCTTTATTTTATTTTTAAATAAAAAATGAGGATCGAACCCAGTGCCCCATGCATGCTAGGCGAGCACGCTACCACTGCGCCATAATCCCAGCCCCCCAATAATGTTTTCTTGCAGTATTCTACATAGACCCTAGGCTAGGCACTTATTTAGACCTTTTCTTTCATCAGCATTTCTTTACTAGGAATCTATCTTGATATTAGTTAGGATGAGCTAAATTTTGCTGTGACAATAAACAACTCTAAATCTCAATGGCTTAAAAAAATAAAGTTCATTCCTCACTCAGCTACATGGCAGAAAGGGATACATCCCAAGTTATTCTCATTCAGGGGCCTAGGCTGATAGAGCCTCTAACATCTCAAATGTGTCAGTAACAGTAGCAGAGAAAAAATGTAGTGAATCACACACCATCCTTTAAAAAAAATTATTTTGATGCAGGGTCTCATCAAGTTGCTTAGGGCCTCACTAAGTTGCTGAGCCTGCCTCAGCCTCTCAAGCTTCTGGAATTATAGGTGCACGCCACTGTGCCAGGCATATATCATCTCTTAAAGTCTTCTGTCCAAGGATTATCTTCCATTTTTCTTAATTACATTATAAAGACTAACTCCAAGAAGATAAGGAGGAAAGAGAAAAAAAGGTAAGCATTTGCAATCCCATCATGTGCCCAGAAAAGGAAGAACTAGAAATATTAGTAAATGGTTATTGTTTTAGTCAGCTTTGTATCACAATGACCAGAATGCCTGACCATAACAATTTAGAGGGTGAAAATTTATTTGGGCCTCCAGTTTCCGAGATTTCAGTCCATAGATGCTTGACTCCACTGCTCAGGGCTCAAAGCAAGGCAACACATCATGGTGGAATGGCCCAGCAGAGGAATTTTACTCACCTCATGGTGGCCAAGAAGTAGAAAAAGGGAAGAAGAAAGGGGCCACAGGGAAGATGAACCCTTCCAGGGCATGCCAACAGTGACCCACCTCCTCCAGCCACACTTGCCTGCCTATAATTACCACCCAGTCCATTCAAACTAGAATAGACTGATTAGGTCTATTCTAATCAGCTTTCCCAGCCCAGTCATTTTACCTCTGAATATTCCTTCATTAACACCAGAGCTTTTGGGGGATACCTTATATCCAAAACAGCTACCATAGATGCTACACCCAACCAAACTATCATCTAGTACAAAGTAGAATAGACTTTTCAATTGTGAAAGATCACAAACAGCTTATCTCTCTTCCATGCTTTTCATGAAGCTACAGAGCATGTCCTCTACCAAAACAAGACAGCAAGTCAAGAAAGGGGAAGGCATAGAGAGAGGCAAAAGAAATCTCTTGGATGAAGATAAGAGAGTCTAGAATGACAACTATTCACAATACCTGGAAGACAACCACTCCAGATTAAAGCACTATGACTCAAGAAAGAGGAATGTCATCACTGTGACTGCATTTGTACCATTAATCTTGAGAAACTATTGGAAGATATTTTCATCAAAATAAGGAAGAAAAACAAGACAGACAAAGACGTAAGATTCAGAAACAAGAAGTCCAACCTAGGATGGAGGCAAGGGAAACCAAGAATGGAAGTAAAGAAAAGACCCAAGATGATAGAAGTGCAGCAAAGCTTAAGAGCAATCAACCTAGGCAGAAGGAAAATGGAGGTCTCCAGATGGGATGACTCTTTATAAAAATGGAAGCAATAAGTTTCTTCATTGTCCTTGTGGTTAATCAGATTGAGAGTCTGTTAGGAGGTATAGGAAAATTTAATGATCTAAAAATTATACACAAGTTATCAATATTTACATATCAAAAGATATCAGTATTTACATATTATTCAGAATAATAGAGAAGTATATAAATGCTAGGAGAAAGAGTTAAAATAAAGATGTTTCCTCTGGGGAGGCAGACTGGAAAGAGTAGAAAAGACTGGGATATTTTGTCATAAACTGTTTAGTATAGTTTAACTTTTTAAATATGCATATGTTACCCTCAAGAAAATAAAAATTAAAACAAACTAATTCCTAAGTGATCCTGATGCTCAGGCAAATTTAGGAACCATGAAGCCAATCCACTGTTCCATTTATTATCAAAAACTTCTCCACCATACTTCCTGCTAACTGGTTGTCCAACTATGACTCCTCCACAATAAAGAATCCACTATAGGGCTGGGGCTGTAGCTCAGTGGTAGAGCACTTGCCTCGCAAGTGTGAGACACTGGGTTCAATCCTCAGCACCACATAAAAATACATAAATAAAGCTATTGTGTCCATCTACAACTAAAAAAATATTTTAAAAAAAAGAATTCACTACATAAAATCACACCTCTGTTTCTTTATGGTCCCAATTCTTTATAACATATCATTATGAATATTGCATTGTGAAAGTACAGAGATACTGTAAGACTACACTAGCAGAGTCCACTTCCAGGGATGAAAGGAGTTGGGAAAGTAATGAATATCTCATAATTCTCAAGCACTGGGTAGCTATCAAGAGTATCAAGACTCTTTTCACTGTGTGTTTGCCACTGCTCTGGCAAATACTGAGGAAGAGATTTGGCCCTCAGAATATAATGGTAGAATCCTACATTTAAGTCTCTTTCTCTGGCTTTTATTGATGAAACAGCCTATGCCATCCTGAAGACTCCCAGAAGTTGAGGTGATAGTATGTCTCAGAAGAGAGGAAACTAAATCAAGAAGTCTTATTAATTGTACCAGGCTTCTGAGTCCAGAAGAAAGTAAATTTTCTCAAGATTTGAGACATTTTTAATATTTTTTAATATTTTGTTTTTAGTTGTAGATGGACATGATATCTTTTATTTATTTATTTATTTATTTTTATGTGGTGCTGAGGATTAAACCCAGTGCCTCACGCATGTGAGGCAAGCGCTCTACCACTGAGCCACAATCTCAGCCCAAGACATATTTTGAAGGTATTACTTCCTTTACCATATCCTCAGGCAGCTTACTCTGTCCCTGAGCTCTGTTAGAAAATAAAAGAAAGAGAGATTAAAAGCACTAACTTTCAGTAGAACAGATAAAATGAATTACATTTTTTAAAAATTTTAATCCAAAAGAAGATAGAGAACTAGGGACAAAACAATAGACCTGACGAGCAAAATATAAAGCCAATAGGTAAATCTGAACTTGAGCCTGTCAATAATTACACTAAATGTAAATGTTCTAAACACCCAAATTAAGGTATAGACATCTTCAAACTGGATTGAAAAGCAAGACCCAATATTTGAGACATAAAGACACAACTAGATTAAAAGGATGGAAAATATATGCCATATAAACACTGTTCAAAAGAAAGCACTATATATTAATATCAAAGTAGTTTGCAGAGAAAGAGGGACATTTCATAATAGTTTACTTAAGAAAACATAGCAATCCTAAATATGTATGTACCCCATAACTTAACATCTAAATATATGAAAGAAAAACTAATATATCTATCAAGTAACTCGCCATATTAACAAACTGAAAACAAAAACAGTATATAATCATCTCAATAGATATATAATAATCATTAACACCCATTTGTAATTTTTAAAAAATCTCTCAGCAAGTTAGAGAAGAACTTCCTTCACCCAATAAAGGGTATTTTTAAAACCCTAATGCTAAAATCATACTTAGTGGTGAAAAATTAAATGCTTTTCCACTAAAATTGGAAGTAAAGTAAGGATGTCTACTCTCACCACTTCTTTTAATAGCATACAGGCAATTCTAATTAATGTGATAAGGCAAGAAAAAGAATGGGTAGACTTGAAAGGGGTAGTAAAACTGTCTTTATTATACAAGATGGCCTCTGTAGAAAAATTCCAAAGAATCTGCAAAAATCTACTAGAACTAGCCAGGCACGGTGGCGCAAGCCTATAATCCCAGCACTTAGGGAGGCTGAGACAGGAGAATCGCGAGTTCAAAGCCAGCCTCAGTCACAGCGAGGCACTAAGCAACTCAGTGAAAACCTATCTCTACATAAAACACAAAATAGGGCTGGGGATGTGGCTCAATGGTCAAGTGCCCCTGAGTTCAATCTCCAGTACCAAAAAAAAAAAAATTACTAGAACTAATAAATGAATTTAAAACAAAATAAAAGGCCAATGTTTTTAAGACTATTTCTATGTATTAGCGACATTTAGAAATAAATTTTTAAATAATACTGCTAAAAAAACAGGTAAAATTAATGAATTTGTGTAAGTCTTATGCACTAAAAACTATAAAACATTGCTGAGAGAAATAAAGCCTAAATTAATAAAGATATGTGAATCATGTTCATAGACTGTTAAATGTTAAGATATGAGTGCTCCCCAAAATGATCTATAGATTCAATGAATACCAAATCAGAAGACCAGTAGCTTTTCCTTTTTTAGAAATTGACAATTTAATTCTAAAGGAAATGCAAAACGACCTATAATGGAAAGGGGGGAATGGAGGTTTCACACTTCTTGATTTTAATACTTAGCATAAAGCCACAGTGATGATGTCAGTGTAGTCTGTAAGTAAAGATAGATGTACAGATCAATAAAACACAACAATCCAGAAATATACCCAACATGTATCATCAATTGATTTTTGACAAAGTTCCAAGAAAATTCAATGGGAAAGGAAAGATTTTTCAACACACTGTCATGGACAATTGGATATCCTCATACAAAAAGGAGAAGAAAGGGAAGAATAGGAAGGGGAAGAGGAAAGAAAAGAAAATGAATTTCAAACATATCTTGCACTTTATACAAAAATTAACTCAAAATGAATCATAGACTTAAATATAAAAGCTGAAAGTATAAAATTCTATCAGGAAACAAGAGAAAATATTTATTACCTTCAGTTAGGCTAAGAGTTCTTAGGACACAAAATCTACACACTGGAGCTAAAGACCATCTTTAGTATGAAACCAAAGGCCAGGTTCCGTGATGCACACCAATAACCCCAGCCACTCAGGAGGCTGAGGCAACTTAGTGAGATCTGTTTCAAAAGGAAATTTAAAAATCAAGGCTGGGGATGTAGTTGAGAGGTAGAGCAACCCCTGAGTTAAATCCTTAGTACCATGAGAAAGGAAGAAACAAATCAACCAAGGTATGTTTCAGCTGAATCTCCTGGAACACCTTCCAGTCAGTGGAATAAAGGCCTGGGGAGGCTGTAGGGGGTAGAAGGGCTGAGGCTGAATGGTGGGGGTCTCAGCCCTAGATGAGAGCAGGTGGGATGGGAGTGGCCACCACTCAAGCACCAAAAGACCCAGTCCTTAGGGAGGAAGAGGGGTGAAGCTTAGCCATTTCCTAAAGGTTAGGACCCCAAGGCAGGCACCTAGTGAGGGACCTCCTATGCCAAGCTGATATCAGAGAGGAAGGTACAGGGGCCACCACAGCTCCTGGTTCTAAGTTTGTAGGTGAAAAGTCATCAGTTCCCTGGAGTAGCTGCCTTGATAGGAAGGACTGTGGCCTCAGCATCCTGGGCCAGGACTGGTCTCAGAAGACCTAGGTTTGAGTGACTCCTACAGCCAATTTCTAGTCATGTGATCTTGGAAAAAAAAATATGATCTTTCTGAGCAACAAGTTTCCTCATTTATGAAATGCAAAAATAATAAATGCCCTACTTGGTTCTTATGCAAATTAAATTTAGAGATAACAGGTAAGAAGGTGCTGGGTGCTCTGTAGTGCCAGATGCCATGATAAGCACAGCTGGATGGCAGAGTTCCCATGACTACCTCTCTGGAGGGCAGCCCACCTCTCATCTTCCCCCACTGTCATGGAGGACCCCTTATCAATGGTGACACCAGGAAGACAGAAAGACTGTCCAGTACATTCTGGTGACAGAATCCAGCTGAGTCCTAATCAACTCACAGCGTAACCTTGGACTATTCCACCTCTGGCCACAGTGTTAAATTTTTAGAAGGATCATGTGCCCATCAGCTTCACGTTCATAGCCTGAAATCAGTCATGGTAAGAGTATTTTCGGAGGGCGGTTCCAAGATGGCGGCCTAGGCAGACGCTGTGGTCAGTCTCTCCAGAGCCAGAGATTGAAGTTGTGGAAATACCATCTCCCAGCCAGCTTCTGGACATCATCTTACAGCTGCCCCGGCAGGAATTTCACTTGCGCGTGTAAGCAGGGCCACCAGGCAGCAGCCATTGCCACAAGCAGCGTGACTTCAGCAACAAGCGGCGGCGGAGCTCAGCCGTGGCGGCTCAGAGCCCCAACTCAGGGCTCGCCCCGGGCGGGGCCTGCTTCTATACGGGGTTCCTGGCTCCAGCGCCCACCCAACCACGCAGGGGCCCTAGCAGCTGCTCCCGTGGACACACAGCCTCAGCCGCTAGCCACTGGGGAGCCCAAATTCAGGGCAAGAGTCGCTCCAGAGACCCCAGCAGAGACAGCCCACTGCACATCCACTCCAGAGCTCCAGTGCACCGGCAGGAGCCGCAGAGGGCCCAGATCCGCCCACAGGAACCTGCTCGGGTGTCCAGCAAGAGGGAGACCAGGAACTGCCACCTCAAGCTACTGAGGATCCCAAACTCAGGGTAAGAGTCCCCCCAGACACCCTAGTGCGAGGCAGCCCCACCCAAGGGCAGCCTGGGCCCGCCCCAGTTCTGCTCCAGAATTCCCGGGGACCGGCAGGAGCTGCAGAGGGCCCTGATCTGCCCTCAGGAACCTCCACGGTTGTCCAGCCAAAAGGAGACCAGGGTCAGCTACCTCTAGCCACTGGGGAGCCCAAATTCAGGGCAAGAATCACTCCAGAGACACCAGCGCGAGGCAGCCCCATCCAAGGGCAGCCTGGGTCTGCCCCAGTTCCACTCCAGAGTTCCTGGGGTCTGGCAGGAGCTGCAGAGGGCCCAGATCCACCCTCGGAAACTCCACGGGTGTCCAACTAAGGGTTGACCAGAGTCTGATTGCTAACAGCCACAGAGGAAAGCACACCCAGGGAAAGAGTGGCCTCCAGAGACCCCAGCATGAAGAGGCCCCACCCTGGTGCGCTCTGGGCCTGCCTCAGTTCCACTCCAGAGTTCCAGTGGGAATGCCAGGGGTGCCCAGTTGAAGGCAGACCAGAGCCTGCTAGCTTCTAACCTCAGGGGAGCTCATACTCATGGTAAGGGTCGCGCACAAACTCTCCAGCTTGTGACTCTGCCTAAGTGAGACCTGAGCCAGCCTCTACTTCTGCTCCAGAGATCCTGTTCACCAGCAGGAGTGCAAGAGAGGGCCAAAACAGCCCTCAGGGGCTGCCTCAGGAGCCCAGCCAAGGCCACTCCCACTGCACTCTAGAGGTACATCCACTACTTCTGCCACCAACTTTAGTGACAGTAGTGCCCATCTGGGGACATTGGGAGAACAGGAGTAGCTCCAAGGTGAGACACAGGTAATCTGGAGTGTCAATACAAGATTATAGGGTAGAAGCTGCAATACCTCAGACTGGTATTTCAAGAAAGGAAGACACACAATCAACATGAAAAAACAAGGGAAGAAAGTGCCCCAAATAAACCTGGATACAACTGTAACAGAATCCATTGACAGCACAGTTGATGAAATGTCAGAGAAAGAATTCCGGATGTACATAATTAAAATGATCAGCGAACTAAAGAATGACATAAGTGAACAATTACAGGCAAAAATTGATCAATCCAACAAAGAAATAGGAGAGCAAATAAAGGCAACCATTTATCATTCGAACAGAGATAAGAGAGCAATTACAAGTAGCAAAAGATTACTTTAAGAAAGAGCTAGAAATAGTGAAAAAAAAAACCAATCAGAAATTCTTGAAATGAAGGAAACAATCAACCAAATGAAAAACTCAATAGAAAGCATCACCAGCAGACTAGATCACCTGGAAGACAGAACCTCAGATAATGAAGATAAGATACACAATCTTGAAAATAAATTTGACCATACAGTGAAGATGGTAAAAAAATCATGATCAGAACATACAAGAAATA